>VDFB02263420.1:52555-286222 GCA_007258455.2 Sequoia sempervirens
GAGCAAGTAAAAGATTTGGGAAAGAATCTTGTACGTCTGAGGTTGAGTCTAGTGATTCTTCCATCATGGTGACAAATACAGAACTGGCCAAGATGGTTGAAGAGCAGGAGGAAGACAATAAACTATTAAGGGGAAGAATATCCCAACTTGAACAAGTAGTGAGGAGCATGCAATTAGAAGGAATAATACCAAAGGAAGAAGAGGTTGCAGAGGAAGACAAGACCCTTGAACTTGACCCTGTTTTGAAAGAGGAGCCTTTCTTGAAGGCATTGAAGGATTTGAGTGGAAAAGCACTTGAAGGCATACCATTATTTAGTGGAAAGATGGAAGCTGATCTAGTCATGGACTGGATAGAGGGTATGGAAAACCATTTTGAATGTGATGGAGTCACTAAAGCACAGAAGGTGAAGGTGGCCAAATCAAGACTAAGAGGTTCTACCTTGACTTGGTGGAAATTTATTTAGATAGAGAGGGAAAAAGAAGGTAAGCAACCTATCTCAACTTGGAAAGGAATGGTTGCCAAAGTAAAAGAAGCATACATGCCAGATGACTATGAGATTCAGCTACACAAGAAAAGACAAAGCTTGAGACAAAGAGACCAAGATGTAAACACTTACACTGAGGCATTTCAAAAACTTTGCATGAGGTCTAATGTGACATAGGATGAGAGTTTCAAGGTGGCTAGGTATCTTAATGGCTTGAAGTGGAACATCCAAGAGGAGATGGCTCTTCTACGTCCCAAGACAGTACACCAATGCTATCAGTTGGCCATAAAGATTGAGGAAAGAAGCAAGTGGAAACAAGACCAGGCTTCTAAGGGTAGAGGCAAAGGCAAAGATCAAAGAGATCAAAGAGGATAGCGAGGTGGCTACCAAGGAAGAGGCAATGACCAAAGAAACCAAGGAGAGTCTAAACTCACAAAGCATGGAGGAGAAACATCTTCTAGAGGAGGATATAACAGAGGTAGAGGACCTTAAGGAGGTTCAAATAGAGGAAGAGGAGCAGGAAGGAGCAATTCATATTTTGCAAACATGAAATGTTACCATTGTGGACAAGTAGGTCATCCTACTTATAGGTGCCCGAAGAAAGCATCTTCATCAAGAAATGAGAAGAGAGTGGCATATGCACAAGAGGACACCATGAGTCCTAAGTCATCTAAGGTCAGTCATATTGAATTTGAAGTAGGAGAGAATCTGATGTTCAGTAAAGTTTTGATCAGACAATCGGTCAAGGAAGAACCAAAACAGAGGAGAGCTCTATTTAGAGTAAGGTGCAAGATACTTGGGAAAGTATGCAAGGTCATAGTAGATTCAGGTTCAACAGATAATATAATCTCAGAGGAGGTAGTAATTAAACTAAAATTGGAGAAGGTACCCCATACTAATCCCTACAAGGTCACATGGCTAAACAAAGGGAAAAGTGTTTTAGTAAATGAGCAAGTAACGGTGGAGTTTTCCATTAGAGGGTACAAGGAAAAGTTAGTTTGTGATGTGTTATCCATGGATGCATGCCATCTACTATTGGGCAGACCATGGAAAAATGATAGAAGTGTCATATATGATGGGAAAGAGAACATCTCATTCAAGAAGGATGGGAAGACTTTCAAGTTGCAGTCACTGTCAGAAGAAGAAGAGGGACAGTCAAAGACACCAAGTGTCATGTTGAGTAGTGGGAAGGAGTTCCTTAACAACTTACATCAAGGGGGTGAAGGATATGTGTTTATGCTACAACCTAAAGAAGAGAACAAGACTAAAAAGACAGTCATACTGGAAGCAGTCCAAAAGTTACTTGAAAGGTATAAGAGTATAGTTAGTGATGGGACACCTGCAACTTTACCTCCAAAGAGAGCCATAAGTCATCAAATTGACTTCATACCTGGAGCTTCATTACCAAACAAAGTAGCATACAAGCTTACACCAGATCAGAATCTAGAGGTAGCTAGGCAAGTGCAAGAGTTGTTGGATCAAGGATTGATTCAAAAGAGCATCAGCCCATGTGTAATACCAGTGGTCTTAGCAACCAAGAAGGGAGGTAAATGGAGGTTATGCACTAATTCTAGAGAAATCAATAGGATCACCATTAGGTATAGGTTCCCTATTTCTAGAATTGAATCTGACTTAATGGATTGTCTTGGAGGAGCTCAGTACTTCACCAAGTTGGATCTCAAGAGTGGATACCATTAGATCAGAATTAAGGATGGTGATGAGTGGAAGACAACATTTAAGACAAATGATGGGTTATATGAATGGAGAGTGATGCCATTTGGTCTCTACAATTCCCCTAGCACATTCATGAGGCTCATGAATGAAGTGCTCAAGGATTTTACAGGGATATTTGTGGTGGTATACCTTGATGACATCCTCATATACATCAAGACAGCATAAGAGCATTTGAAACATGTGGAGTTGGTTCTTAGAAGGTTGCAAGAGGAGAAGTTGGCAATCAATCTAGAGAAGTGCGAGTTATTTAAGCAAGAGCTTGTCTATTTGGGTTTTGTAGTGTCCAAAGGATCATTGAAGATGGATCCAAGCAAGGTGGAAGCCATCCTAAACTGGCCTACACCAACCATAGGGACAAATGTAAGAAGTTTTCATGGATTGGCTCAATTTTATAGAAAATTCATAAGGAACTTTAGTGGTATATGTTAACCAATCCTAGATACAATCAAGGGTGGTTTAAAAACTAAGTTTGTGTGGACTCAAGAAGCTGAGAAAGGGTTTGAGAAACTGAAACAAGAAGTGGCAACTCAACCTATTCTCTTGTTACCTAGTTTTGACAAATTGTTCACTATAGAATGTGATGCAAGTGGAGTGGCAGTAGGAGGAGTGCTAAGTCAAGAGGGTAGCCCTATATCCTTCTTTAGTGAGAAGCTCAATGAATCCAAGAAGAATTATTCAACCTATGACTTGGAACTTTATGCTTTGGTTTAGTCACTTAGGAAATGGAGGCATTACCTTCTACCCAAGGAGTTTGCAGTATTTACTAACAACTAGGCACTTAGCTTTATCATCACTCAAGAGAAGTTAAGTAATAGGCATTTGAAGTGGATGGAATACATCCAAGCTTTTACTTTTACCATCAAACACAAGAAGGGACAGCTAAACAAAGTAGCAGATGCATTAAGTAGGAAATTGTTGACAGTGCAAGAGATACAGATTAAGAGCATTGGCATAGAGAGTTTCAAGGATCTCTATGGGGAAGATGAAGAATTTTTAGAGGTCTATGAGGTATGTTCTAACTTTGAGAATCATTTCCATAGCTAATATTTTAAGTATACTTTGCAAAGTGGGTTATTGTTTAAAGGAAATTAGTTATGTGTTCCAAGAGGGTCAATGAGGGAAAATATAATTCAGGAAAAGCATAATGGCAGTCTTAATGGACATTTTGGCATCAACAAGACTTTAGAACTAGTGCAAAGATTCTATTACTAGCCTAAGTTGGAAAGAGATGTTAGAAAGTATGTGGAATAGTGTGTTTTGTGTATGAAAGCTAAGGGAGGAGCTAGTAATGCTGATCTATATCAATCCCTACCCATTCCCAATAGACCATGGGAGTGTGTAAGTATGGATTTTTTGGTAGGCCTTCCTAAGACCAAGACTGGTTTTGATAGTGTTTATGTAGTGGTAGACAGATTTAGCAAAATGAGTCATTTTATCCCTTGCAAAACTACTCATGATGCTAGCTACATAGCTCATCTTTTCTTCAAGGAAGTTGTAAGGATCCATGGACTACCTTTGAGCATTGTTTCTGACAGAGATGTGAAGTTCATGAGTCACTTTTGGAAGACTCTATGGAGTAGATTGGGTACCAACCTGTCTTTTGGATCAACTTACCATCCTCAGACCGATGGTCAAACAGAGGTGGTTAACAGGGTGCTAGGTAATCTTCTAAGGTGCCTAACTAAAGAATATGGGAAGACATGGGATATGGTTATCTCACAAGCTGAGTATGCTTACAATGATAGTGTGAACTGAACCACAGGGAAGAGTCATTTTGAAATTGTGTATGGGATGCACCCAAGAGGCATATGTGAACTTAGAGATCTTGGAGCTATGGAAAATAGAAGTGGACATGTAGAATACTTTAGTCAAACCATGAAGGAGATTCATTAGCAGGTGAAGAAGACAGTCACTGAGGCTACACAAAATTTGAAGGAGAAAGAAGATTTGTCAAGGAAGGATGTGCAATTTGTAGTAGGAGACTATGTCATGGTCCACCTTAACAAATCAAGGTTGCGGAAGGGAATTTCAACCAAGTTGTAGATGAAGAGAGTGGGTTCATTCAAGGTATTGGCCAAGTATGGAAAGAATGCATACAAGGTGGAGTTACCTACCGATCTAGGAATCTCACCAATTTTCAATATAGCTGACTTGATCAAGTACAAGGGATCAGTCAATGATGTGGATCAGAATAGTAAGGAGATATTCAAGGACATCAGTAATCTTTCCTTACCTAATGAAGACAAGCCTCCGGCAAAGAAGATCTTGGAGTCAAGAGTGCAGAAGGCTACAAGACAAGGCGTACATGGAGCACCTTATCAAGTGGAAGAACAAGCATGAATTAGAAGCCACATGGGTTCAAGAAGATCAGTTCAAGAAGCTTGGTATTTCCCTATCATTTATCTCTCCTTCCATTCCTTAGTGTTTTGGCTGACAGGGGGAGAATGGTGCAAGAGCACCTAGGAAACACACGTAGGAAGCAGTCTACGTTGAATTTTTATTTGGGTATGTTATTTTGAGGTCATGTTGACCATTTAGTTAGCATTTGATAATTTTGAATAAATCTTGATCTGTTGTGATCAGTGTAATAAGAATTGAAAAGGATAGATGAGTGTAGTTTCTCATTTGGCTTACATTACCAACATTTGGGAAAAATTGGAAAACACAGTGGGTTTTTCATTTTTTGCTTTTTTATCATTTGTAGGTCCAACCAAGGGAGTTAAACTACTTTGTGAACCTTTATAAGGTGGATTTTGACTTGGAGTATAGTTTAGAATCATTAGAGTTTGTAATCAGTTTTGGAAAAACAAGAAAATAGATTTATTGGGTGTGCATTTCCTATTCTTTTCCCTACTTTTGAGTTAGTAGATTAATGGATTAAATAAGGCATTTTGTACAGCTTAGAACGTAGTGTAATTCCTTTCTAGGCATTTCTTAGTTCAGTAGTTAGCTTGTTGCATTGATTCAAGCCTTTGTTTTGTTAGGTTAGTTCTTTTCTTGCAAGTTTTGTTTTGACTGTTAGACCAGCAGAGATGGAGCTCTAGACCATGTTTCCCCTGTACTTGGTGTATGGGATCTTGGAAAAAGAGGCTAGACTCCATGATTGCACATAATGTAGAGTTCATAGTCCTTAGGATTCAAGAATACATGGCAAAGAGCTATTCCTAGGCGACCTTAACAGTGCCCAGTTAGGATAGTCAAAGAGTGCAGAGCACTAAGGTTGCAGGGGTGCCAATCTGCTGGTGAACCATGGTGTGGAGTGGATGTGGAATGCCTTACAGAGCCTTGGTAGCAAGAAGGAGGCTTCACACAAACCAGAGGTGGCAAACAAGGTGACTAATCACAAGGAGGTCATAAATTGGCTTAAAACAAGCATAATTTTGCTAGGTTAAGGGTTTGAGCAACGTACAGACAGTGGGGGCTCAAAACCCCAAAAATATTCAAGGTGTGGGCTAGGGTATCATGGATGCCAAGGAAAGATTCAGGGTCATTGGGAGAATTTGAGTACACTCTCCATTTTTCCCAGGTTAAGAGACCTAATTAGGGCTCTAGGCCTTGTAGCCTTTTTCTAACCCTAGGAGAGGGTTTGGTGGAAGCGATGGAGAATTGGAGTCCAATGACTAAATAAGAACCCTAAATAGGTTGATATGAAGCTTTTACAACATCTTTACACCCCTACAAGAACCTAACTGAATTTTGAAGGTAATTGGCCTTTAGGGAAGAGTAAGGGTCAAGGGTGAGATAGTGGCAAGGCACCAAGATTGGCTTGGTAGAATGAAAGAATGTTGATAGTTGGGTTGGCCAGTAGTACCGGGGGTTCCTATACCTAAGAGAGGACCTAAAGGTTAAGGTGGGAGAGTCACCTAGGAGTTCTTGGGAACAAGGACCCAGAGCATGGGATAGTGAGTGTTCCATCCAACCCTACCCTATCAGCTATATATCTTTTTTTCCATCTCTTATTTCACAACTACGTGTCAATATATCAAAAATGTATAACATTGATTTGAACTCAAGAAAATTCTTAGGTGCCAAAGCATTGCTTTCACTATTGATCAAAGTGGTGGAAAATTTATATTTTTGCTTGGTGGTTTGGTGAGAGCCCATGAGGCTCCATGACCCAATATGTTAGGATGGAGAGTAGGCCTTCTTTCATTGTGTTCATATTGCAATCCATTGCATGCACAAGGCATGCCAACATTTCATTTAATTGTTTCCTTCTATTACAACTAAATTTCATATTATTTGCTATAAATAATACAACTCTTTATATTTCTTGATTTAGATATTGTCTACCAATGACACATGTCCATTGCACTAAACTTCACATTATCCTTTCATTTTTGCATAGTATACTCAAGCAAAAAAATCCTCCTTTGTGGATGTTTTATTGCCATTAGACCTTCTATGAAGTCAATAGGTGCCGAAACATTTCTTTCACCATTAATCAATGTGGTGGATAATTTATTTTTTTGCTCAAGGGTTTGGTTAGAGCCCATGAGGCTCCATGACCCAATATGGTAGGGTGGAGAGTGGGTCTTCTTTTTTTTTATCTTCATACTACATTCCACCATGTGCACAAGGTATGTCTACATTTTATTTGTTTCATCCCTTCTATTATAGGTGCATTGCATATTATCTGTTATAAATTATAGAACTCTTTATATTTCCTAATTTAGATATTTTCAACTAATGAAACATGTTCATTGCATTAAACTTCACATTTTTCTATCATTTTTGTAGAACATACTCCACCCATAATGGGGATTTGGAAGAAGTAATGTGTTATAAATGACCTTTGAGAATACTCATAGTGACTACAAAATCATTCACAATGGTCAAATAAACAATTTGATCCTCATAGGCTCTATATTAAGTGTAATAAGGAACATTGATTTTACCATTGATCAAAGTGGTTGATGATGTATGTTCTTGCTTGGGGGTTTGGTGAGAGCCCATGAGGCTCCATGACCCAACATGGTAGGGTGGAGAGTGGGCCTCATTTTGTTGTGTTTCATTTTATATTTCCTATGTGTAGATCTATATGTTTTTGACATAAGATTCATTATGTTATAAAGTTTAGGTTGTTATCCAGAAGGCATTGTTGACTGCTGGTCTATAGCTTTGGCTATATTGTTTCCTTTTCGATAAGGTTTTGTTGGAAAAAGGTATTTCCTAGGTTTCTATTGAAAAAATTATTTTCATGAAGGATTTTAGGATCAAGGAGATATTACACAAGCACAAAATGATGTAAAAACCAGCTTATTAGATTGATAGAGAGGGAAACCTTAAATAAGAAAGTAAAAGGAAGCCAAGATCCACAAAATGTGGAGAGGAGATCAATAGTAGCAAAAGGTCAACCACAAAGAGAGGGTGAGACTCATAACCACCCATGAATTAAGGGAAATACTCCTTCAACATGGAGTAGTGGTGAATAACTACCCACAAAGATAGGGTGAGACTCCTAGCCACCCATGAATGAAGGGAAAGACTCATTCAACATGGAGCTGTGATAGATAACCACCCACAAAGATAGAGTGAGGTGTCAAAGACCATTTCCTTGACACATAAGAAAAAAGATACCTAAGTAGGTTTAAGTAAGCCAAGTGTACATCTATGAGTTCACCAACACATATCCACCACCACTCCAAGTTGAAGGAGTCTTTCCCTTCATTTATGGGTGGTTAGGAGTCTCACCCTATCTTTACAGTTGACCTTTTTCCACCACTCCTCTCCTATCCATATTTTGTGGATCTTGGCTTCCTTGTACCTTCCTATTTAAGGTTGCTCTCTCTATGAATCTAATAAGCTAGTTTTACATCATTTTGTACCAATCTACTTTTCATTAACATCAACAAAATCCTCTGGATGCAATTATCTCTTTATTGTTATGGTTGTCCATGACTTATGTAAATATACTTATTTGACATTTGTATGTCTTATTCCCAATTAAAAATATTCTAAGCTTTCACATAATTCTATTATCCTTTTGACATAACCTACATGTATTAGTACCTTTATCTATGCCCTACTGTCTTAGCGTAATGGTATCATAAAAAGGGTTATTAATGATTCCATAAGGATTCTTAAATGTGGTCACTTGATCTCTTTTGGTATGTTTCAATCTTGTTTTGATTTTCTATAACATACATACATATCTGCACATAGGAGTAATAAGATGAACCACAACAAAATCAATGTTCCAAATAATACTTACAATATAGCGTATCATTTGCTATAGGCAAATATGTAAGCATCCTCTGCTCTCTTTCATATTGCACCACTGCCATTTGGACTCCCCTTCACCTATTAGCTCATTGTTTCATGTCACTACACGCAACTGCTAGTTTCTAACTTGTTGTATTGACTATTTAGTCCTTAAAACTTTGATTTATAAAAATATTTTAAGGTGTAATTGAAATACATCATTTTGGTACATTATATGAGATTTTATTTTTAGTTATGGATTTATGAAGCATGCTTAATAATGAATGTTATTAATACATAGAAATCTACATTTTGAAAAGTTACAAAATATGTGATCAAGGCATCATTTTACTCTAACTTATCCTTCCACCACGATTTTAAAATATTTAAATGTACTTTTCACATATAGGAGTATTTTTGGGCCCAACGTCTTTTATGGTCTAGAGTTAACACTTGTGTTAAATCTTTTGTCAGAATAGAGTTGATTAAAATTTCAATATGCCTTATCAAATTTATTTACAAGTTGCACATGTGTACACAAAGTTAAGGGGATTTATGTGACCTAGTATAAATTATTTTTCATATTTTATTGCATGCCTAATATTATTTTTAATTGGATTAAATTAGGTATTTCCCTTTTATTCATATCTCCCAAAAGGACATGGTTTTATCAAGGCTAAGATTATAATCTTGCATTTATTTTTAATTTTCCTATTTAGAACCTTAGAGAAACACCCTCTTAGATTTATAAGAACCTAAAGAGGAAGAACACATGCCATTTCTTATGACTTGATGCCTAATTGTCCGTTGTCTAATAACAACTCTTACCTTTATATCTAAGTTAATGTAATTGACTTATCATATTATTAAGTATCTTTAGGATTTTGGGAGCCACAAATTTGATAACCAATGAACTCTTATTTCCATATGATACATACTAATGACAATATGATTCATTTTCTTATTTACTTTATATAACACATTTTAAAATCATACATGATCCAATTTTCACTAATTCTACATAATTTATAACATGCTATACACATTTACTAATTAATCACCTTATGATCATACATTACCTTATTTTGATTTTATACTTTTAGCATTTATACCTTTATTACCATATCATTAAATGACAACATCATGCCTTCTCTATCCTCATTCATAATCTTCATTGTGTTATTTTTCTTATTTTTTAGCATCTCAATTTTCGCATATATATTCATGATTATATCTATCAACATTATTCATTTTATTGGTCTTTACACTCTACTCAGACATGAAATCTTGATATATGATCATACTCATTCTAGTGCATGAGAAAAACCTAACAATGATTTTACACTTCTTGTGTAGGTTTGAAGATTGATGGATGTCATTACAATTTTGAACACTATAAATTTGAGACTAAAAATCCTAAGAGTGCAACAAAGGACATCACTATCTGGAAGTTTATTTATTTGAAAATTTATAGAAAAAAATTCAAAAATCAATAGAGATAAAAGTTATAAGAATAGATGAGTTTGATTTTTTTTTTTTTGGATCGATAAATATAAGACAAATGGTCAAGCAAAATGTGTATGTTGGGAATGAAAAAGCTGGATAGCTTATACGGAAAGGTAATAAGAAGCAAAAGTCCAAAATGATTGGACATTTAGCCATTGCAGGTGTGCCCCGATTTATAAGACGTGTACCAACAAACACATGAGCAGAAAACTTATTTCTGCAACGAGTGTATGGGCATCTGCGGAACTCATTTTTTCTTGTTTAAGGCCATCTATAACTGATGTTTGAACATAACTTCATTTCATCAACGAGTGTATTCGCTTTAGCAGACGATTTGTTCGCCAATTTCTAACAAAGCCAGAACTCAACGCAAGAAACAATACTAATTCAGCATATGCACCGCTATGCCCAAGAAGTACAGCTTTCTTACAGAGATCAACCGCTGCTTTAAAATCTTTGCTCTCCTTCTCTCCTCCACTTCCATTGAACTTTATTAAAGCCATTGAAAATGTGGCTCTAGAGTGAGATGCATTGACAGCCTTGTCCAGACAAACAAACACACCATCTGTATGACCTTTGAAATAAAATGCATTTAATAACTTTTGGTTTACAAAATGTTTGTTTAATTTATTTGGCCTGTGAGTGGAGGTTTAATCAACTACAATTTGTTTCAATATTTTTTATCTGGAAGAATGCAATTTTCATGCTGAACTGTTTGACTGATATTGGTAGCATGTTTAATTTTACGCTGAAGTGATTGTCAATAGATCAATAAAACCTACAATATGTAATTGGTGTCAGAATAAATTTCTGAATGAACAGAATAACATAGAGCTGCTGTTCTGTTTCTCAATCAACTGGGAATACACAAATAAAATGTGGAAGCACAAGGAGACATGGAACTTTCTTTTGTATTTAATAAGTCAGAAACGACAATACATAAAAGACTAAACATAAAACTTAGAAAATAAATTCTAAGTTACAGATTTCAAGTTGTTGGGAGCTTTCATGGACTTCTCACACAAACAAACAACTTTCAAGAGCTGCCAGGAGCTCAGGAGCTATCAGGAGCAATCACTGCTCACATACAAAACAAATATATAGCTATTGTTGTTCAGAAATTTCTCTGAATCACATAGAAAACAAACAAAAACATTCCTCTTTAGACTGCTACTGCTCAGGAAATACTCTTCTCCAACTGACAAAATTAACTGCCTTCAATTCCTTTTTGTCTCTTCAAAAGCATTCCCTCTTAAATTTGAAATTACCTACCACCATAAATTGGGAATTCAAAATGGCCTACCACATTTACATCTGGAGCAGTTAGGAACTGGGGGGATGAAAATCCCATAAACTATCATTGAAGAAAGGGGCTCTTGATGGGTAGGTGAAGCAACTGAGGTTTGAAGTGAGAGTAGACTCAAGAGAAATAAATTCCAACAATTGGCAGAGGACGAGCTCAATAATTTAGTCTTGGCAGGTAAGTTGTTCAAAAGTAAAATCATCCACAATACACAAGACATTGACACTACCACAGATTTAATTCCTGATAATAACATTTCCTTTTAAATTTAATTCATCCACAACTAGACCGGATAATGACATTTCCTGTTAAAGCCAGCCTAACGCTGACGCAATAAATGTGAATTTGGGACATCATTATTTCCTATCCATCCACAACTAGACCGGATCATGTCCCTACAGGAAAGGCTCATTATTCTTTGGATGAGTAAGATAATTCTTGTAAAAGCCGACCTAATAAAATCAACAGAAATAAGGCCAAATTTGGGATGTCATTATTTTCTACTGGGTATTTTAGAGAAATATGTTATTCCACAAAGGTGTTAGGATACAGGTTAGAAAGTTACCATCAACAGAGGTATCTTGACTATAAAGTAGAGTTTTTAATATGCTGATAAGGAAGTGTTAAGGTTTAGGTTAGAAAGGTGACAATCAATAGTGGTGTTTATATTATGACTCTAATTTAAGATTTTGTGGTAAGTTTGTCAAATATAAAATCATACAGAATGCAGAAGATATCAACACCACAACTATTCCTGAGAATGTCCTCTAAGGCAGGGCTGACCTAATCCCTTGATTCTTTTGGGGAGTAAGATATTTCTCATTAAAGGTAACCTAATCCCTTCCTCAAATCTAAATCCAAGGAGTATGGTGATGTACGTTTGTGGTTTAGGATGAAAGGCATTCTTTGAAGTGCATATTCCCATCTGAAAATTCCGTTTTTATTGATTTTGTTTCATGAAATCAAATTAACTAATTAGAATTGATTTATTTTGTTCCGTTAATATAGACAAATGGTCCAGAAAAATGTGTATGATGGTCATGAAAAAGCCGGTTAGCTTACAAGGAAAGGTAATAAGAAGCTAGGGTTTGCAAGTTATGATTTTAATATACTCTATTAAATGTGTTTGCAAGTTGTATATTTGAATGCAAAGTTAATGGGGTTCATTCAATTTTTTTATTTTTATTTTTTTCCTGTACTAATATTTATTTGTGTTAAAGGAGGTCTCACAATTCTATTTATAATTCTAAAAAATAATAAGTTTATTAAGGTTAGGATTATAAATTTGTAATTATTTTTAGTTAGTCTATTTAATGATCTTAGAGAAGCACCATCTTAGGTTTACAAGAACTAAAAAAAGAAAATGTGGTCTTTCTTATCACTTGATGCATAGTTGTCGACTCTCTAAGCATATCTCCTACCTTTGCATCTAAGTTAAGGTCATTGACCTATCTTTTCTTTAAGATTTGAGGACCAGAAATTTTATATCCAATGATCACCTATTGTCATATTATGCATATTAATGATAATTTAATTTTTATTTTATTTTTCAATTCATAGACACAATTTTTAATCACATAGGATCTAATTTTAACTAATCCTACACTTATATGACATGTGTCATACACATATACTAATTTACCACATTATTCTCCTACATTATCTTATTTTAATTTTACAGTTCTAAAATTTGAGTCAATATTACCTTCTCATCATGCCTTCTTTAGCCTAATTCATAATCTTCATTGTTTTATCTTTCCCATTTCTAGGAATCTCAATTTTCACAAGGCTATTAGGATTTCAAATTAGATCATCATATTTTGATTGTATTAGATAATTCATTTTATTGAGTCATTAGCTATAATATATGATCATAATTATTATACTTCATGATAATAACCTAGCAATCATTTCACACTTCATGTGTAGGTTTGAAAACTAATGGATGTCATTGCTTTTTTAAACACTAATTTAAGAATAAATAATACAACCTAAGAGAACAACAAAGGATATTACTATGTAGAAGTCTATTAATTTGAAAGTTCATATGGAAAAATTCAAAAATCAATAGAGATCAAGGTTATGAGAATAGATAAGTTCACTTGATACATAGAAGAATAATAAATGCTTTAATTTTGATCAACATAAATAATTGTTTAGAGTATTTTGAGATTCCAACATATACAAATCTCATTGTTCTAAGCTGGAGACAATCATTGTTTGATTACGAAACTAAGCCATCACTCCCTTCATTTCACTATTTATAGTATGATTGTATTTTTTGTCTTATATTGTCTAATTTGATCCGCTTCACTTCAACAACTTACAAATTGTATTTAAATAAATTAATACTTAATTAAGTAATTTCAATTAACCAACCAAAACTATGCATAAATATATTTTCAAATTTCACATATTAAAATGAAAAAACAATTTAAAATGAAAAACAAAAAATATTCAAAATTTAACAAATTACCACAAGAAAATAATAGTATAAAAGAATATATGCAAACAAAACATAATAGATTCTATGTTCATATTGCCATCTGGAAATTCCACTTTTATTTAGTTTGTTTCATGAAATCAAATGAACTAGAGATATTAAAAAAAAGGATGAGAATTGCTTTATTTGGTTACGTAAATATAGACAAATAGTCAAGCAAAATGTGTACAATGCTAATGAAAAAGCCGGTAATAAGAAAGTAGGGTTTTCAAAGAAAAGGAAAGGTCAAAATGTTTGGACATTTACCCAGTGCAAGTGTACCCCAAGCTATAGGACAGCAACGAACAAAAATATGAGCAGAAAAACTCATTTCCGCAACGTGGGCATCGGCGGAACTCATCTTTCCTTGTTTCAGGCCGTCTACAACCGATGTTTGCGCATAACTTTAGTCCATCGCCTGGTGGGTGGTTACTGAACCAGTTGGATAAAAGTTTTACAACTTTATTCGTAGAATCACAATTGAGATAATTATCGAATATTCGTATTTGCTTTATCAAAGGCCATACTCGCTTATTTCTTTCAATGCCATACCCTAAGGCGGTACACAATATTAATTCAGCGTATGCACCCTTATGCCCAAGAAGGGTAGCTTTCTTACAAAGCTTAATTCCTGCCCGAAGATCTTTGCTCTCTTCTCCTCCTCCACTACCGTTGAACTTTATTATAGCCAACGCAAATGTGGCATTGGAGTGAGATGCATTGGCAGCCTTTTCCAAAAGAGAAATTCCTTTTTCCCTTCGTTTGAGGCAGTAGAAATTGAGCTGCAAAACATAAACAAACACACCATTAGTATGACCTGCGAGACATGATATATATAATACTTGAGGGTGTCACTCAAACTCGAATAGTTTGGTTTATAAAATGTGAGTGGAGGGTTAAGCAGCCACAATTTTTTAATCAGGAAACATGTAATTTTTATGCTCAGCTGTTTGACTGATACTGATAACATGTTTAATTTTACGATTAAGTGATTGTCAATCGATCAATAAAACCTACAATATATAATTGGCAGAGGAAGAGCTCAATAATTTAGGCTTGCGAGGTACTAGACCTTATAATGACCCTAAAGGAAACACTTGTAAGCCAGCCAGGTACAATTTAATGCTGATACAGTAAAGCTGAATTTGTGACATTATTATTTCCTGTCAATCCACAGTCCCTACAGAAAAGACTCATGATTCTTTGGGTAAGGCATTTCTTGTAAAAGTCGTCCTACTGGGTGTTCTATAGTAAAGCCAAATTTGGGATATCATTGTTTCACACGGGGTGTTTTACAAAAATAGGTTGATTCCAGAGGTTTAGGGTTTAGGTTAGAAAAGTGACAATCGACACAAGTTTAAGCGGCCACAATTTTTTTATCAAGTTTAGTTTTACGCTCAAGTTATTGCCAATAGATCAATAAAACCTACAATATATAATCGACAGAGGACAACTATAATAATTTAGGTTTGTCAAGCGAGTTGATCAGCTTTAAAATCATCCACAATGCACAAGACAACACTAACACAGATTTAATCCATCCACAAATAGACCTGATAATATCCCTGAAGGAAAGGCTTATGATTCTTTTGGTGACTAAGATATTTCCTGTTAAAGCCAGCCTAACATAATCTAATGCTGATGCAGTAAAGCTAAATCTGGAACATCATTAGCTCTTATCCATCCACAACTAGACCTAATCATGTCCCTAAAGTAAAGGCTCATGGTTCTTTGGGTGAGTAAGACATTTCTTGTAAGGGCTGGCCTGATATAACCGAAGGTGTTGGTTATACAGTAAATCCAAATTTGGGACATCATTATTTCCACTGAGGTGTTTTACAGAAATATGTTGATTCCACAGAGGTGCTGGAGCTAGGTGAGAAAGCTGATAATCAACTGAGGTGAATTGAATCTAAATTAGTTCTTGTAATATGCTTTTAATGTCAGTTGTTTAACTGATACTGACAACTATAATATATAACTGGCAAAGGAATATCTCAATAGTTTAGGTTAAGATTACAAAGGTGATAATCAACAGCGGTGTCTTGACTATATAGTACTGTTATTATTATTGCTCTATAATTTGAGATTATGTAGTAATTTTGTCAACTGTAAAATCATACACAATGCAGAAGGCATCAACACCACAACTATACCTGATAATGTCCCCTAAGGTAGTGCTGACCTAATCCCTTTATTCTTATGGTGAGTATACTTCTCATCAAAGGTGACCTAATCCCTTCCTTGTAGATTCTGAAACAGAGATAAATTAAAACAGAGGAAAAACATTCAACACAGAAAGCTGCAGCTTTTCTTTATTCATTGATAATGAAAATAGGTTACAGATGCCTCTTTATATACAGGTCTTAAACAGATCAAGAGACTGCTAAAAATAGCAATGCTCTAACAATGATCACGTACAAAAACTCTTTTAACTGTACATCCCAGATAAAGGCAAACAGTAAGGCAGTGCATGACGGTGAATGGCATGTAGAACTGCATGTAGAACTAAACATCAATATCACATACCAACATTCTTTCAGATCTATATCCAAGGAATATGGTGATGCAGGTTTCAGGTATAAGTAAGCAATATTTTACTGGTTTTACTCAGCTGTTTTGCTGATACTGATTTTTTGTGTAAGAGGGATATTGTGATTTCTGAGTCGGTGCTTTAAAGAAATATATCTACTCTACATAGCTATTAGGGTTTAGGTTAGAAGGGTGAAAATCTACAAAGGTGTCTAGGCTCGACTCTAGGATTCATAGAAGGGTGAAAAAAAATCTAATAAAATTTTAAACAAACCTAAGAGGTTAAAACGCCTATAGACAAATAGATCTGAGAATGAAGGCATCTGTTATATTCGGTTACCCTGAAATCCAAAACTACATCACTAAATGAATACAATATGTGGGTCTGTAGATCAGTAGATTTTGAGCAAAGTAAACCATGAAAAATGTAATAAGGAAATATGGTCAACAACATTTTTATGATAAAACAAGAGAGAGCAATGTAAGTAAACTGGCCTCTTACCATGCCAAGCGTGTAACAGGCCTCCATGTTTCCAGAATCTGCGCATTTATTTATGAAATCACTATTCCGTGAAATAAACAAGGATTGAGAGGCACATTGCAACACTATTGGCTGCTTGCCTAGCATATTAAACCTCCTGCATCTGCATAAATTTTTTTTAAAAATCAATAAATGAAGGAAAAAAATCTCCTCTACTTAACACTACTTTTAAACAAAAATAGATTTCCTACACCAGAAGTGCTCCAGTGAAATCTCTGGATTGGTTTGAAGTGGAGCTTAGTTTACACAAAATATAGGTGACCATTTCATCTGGAATTCGGTCAAAATGATTGATTACAGAATTCCTACAACTTTTTACCATCTCAGGACTTGCATGATCATTTTTCAGACCAGTTTCCAACTTTTCCATTAGAGGAGGAGAAGGCAATGAATAACACGTTCCTCTTCTGAATCCTATAGTATTCAATAACAGAATTCCATTAACATTAAGTTCTTAATTAATAAATATTTATCTTATTAAGAGTCAAGGTATAGAAAATACCTAAAATTTGGTTCTAGGAAAATTTACTGTTAACAATTCACTGCAGGCAAATTCACCACTACTAGAAATTCACCATGGAAAATTAACCACCAAAAATTCATGCAATTAATTTTTCACATGGTGAATTGTCATTTGGCAAATAACATAGAAAATAATGCAACATGCAAACAATACCTTCACTTAAAACCCTTGTTTCTCCACAGATAGAGCTAAAGTAGAGTGCACGCTATCTCCACTTGATTTTCTCTCTTGATGTGTCGAATGGCTAAGATGAGGATATGATGAAGATTACCTAGGCTATGGAAGAGGTAGATATAAAGTGCAGTAGCATAAGGCTATGAATATCGAAGATTGCTGCAAATGAGATGGGAGACCTCTCATTTATAGAAATTCCATAAGAGAAATCAAGGGCTAAAATGGATTGGATAATGGATGGCTAGGATTGCATGAGGATTAGGGTTAGGATCAAAGATGTAGTCATGTGGCAAATGTCACATGAGGGATAAGAGCTAGGGTTAGGAATAAATTAAGGAAACATCCTTATTAGAATGGTTAGGATTAAGAGGTGAGATTAAATTGGATGGATGAGATGAAAAGTTAGTTTGACTTTTGGAAATTGTCTAGAATTATTGAGCTTAGGAAAGGTCTTAATTAAAAATGTGAGAGGGACATTTGTCAAATGATGACAAGTTTAGATTGTTATTCATATGAATAAATTTTAATTGATAGAATTAAAAGGAAAAGGAGTTAAGAATAAAGTGGAATTAAACAATGAAGGAAATTTTAATGGAAACTAATTAGCCTAAATTGATTAATTAATTAAAAATTAATTAATTGAATTATTTGGAGGATACTTAGTTAATTAAATATAAATTTTATTTAATTAAAGGTGATATATAAGGGTAATGGATTAATTAATTAAATAATTAATGAATATTTATTTAGTTAGTGGGTTAGGAGAAGAGGGGATATATTTTACGGGTAAATTAATTAATTAAGTAAATATTATTTACTTAGTTAAAGACTTAAGATAAGCTAAAATTAGACATGATGAGATAGAGAAAATTTTTAGGTGTCTCCAAAAATAATTCTTAAATAATTGTAAAATTAGTAAATATTAAATAAGTAAAATGACTATAAAATAACTCTTAAGTAAACAAAACAAGTATTTCTTTTGGTATTAAATATATCTTGAATGTTACATAATATCTTGAACCTTAAATGAGCCTTACTTCAAAAAAAAATGACCACAATTAGCTATTAGTCCATTCAAAATAATCTAATCTAAGATTCCTATGAAATACTTGACTATGCTAAAATATGCAAACTAAGTAGAACAAAGACCACTAAATTGCAAGCATATAAAAACATGATCAAAACTTTATTTCATAGTGAAGGTGCTTCTATGGAAAGAAGCCCTTTCCCAATCCTTTGCTAAGCTCTATTATATGTTGATGATATTTTGATGATCAAGATGATGGAATGAAATGGAAAAAATTAGCTCTCAATTGAAGAGAGTAACTTTGCATGAAGATTGTGGATCAAGTTGTGGAGATGAAATGCCAAGACTGTGGAGGATTTGTTGAAGAATGAAGCCTTCTATTTATAAAATTTCAAATGTTAAGAGTGCTCAAAATAGAGCAGTGTGGGATAATGATTTGACCAATGAGATAAAGCCACTTGTCAACTTGTGATAGGTTGAGGAATGAGCACATTTTGGTCAATTTACCAAAGAGAGGGAGATTCAAATTTGAATTGAGAGTTAAATGTTGAGTTTGACCTTTGCAAGGGACATGTACGAGCCATGTAAGAGCCCATAAATGCTTTGTTGGATGTACATGTACACTTGTTTTTGAATTCAAATTTGAGGGAATATTCTTGAGAGATGCCATGTTGAGAGAAAATGATGATTTAATAAATCAATAAATTGATTTATTTGTGCAAGTGGGAAAATCTAGAGGATGTGATGGGTGGTTAGGTTAGATTAATTAGGATTATATTATATTAACTAATGATTAGGGGCTTTGACCCTTTTGACTTAAATAATTTGATTTATTTAAATCAAAAGGGATGGAAGGTGATTTCAGACTTAATTAAATAAAGGTTTGTTTTATTTAATCAAAGAGGGTGATGTTAGGATCAAGTTGATTTATTTAATTTAAATTGATGACTTTAGGATATTGATAAATAAACTTGATTTATTTGATGAATGGATGAATATGACCTAATAAAATGCATTATGCCAATTTTCCATGTCTACATTTTGCCCCTCTTTGAAGCAATGTACTTGCTGCATTGGTTCAAAGAATAATCTTACCACAATCAAATGTTTAAATTTTTTTTATTTTTTGGATGCCCCAGCTGAAAGTAGACCGGTACATTTCCCCCTCGAGAGATCAAGTGAAAAGATTCGATTTGAAGGTCGATCTGATGATAAAGAGGTTCAAGATGGATGTATGGATGGTTATGATGACGATGCAAATGATAATGCAATGCATGTGATATGAATGAGATGGATGATTATGATATGCTATGATTATGAGATGCATGTATACTAATGATTTGTGGATGCAGGATGGATGCAAGATGGATGCATTGGCGATGTTATGTTAGCGCGGCGAGAAGAAAGAAGAAATGAGATGATGATAAGAGGATCCAGCAAGTCCATGATCTGATGAGACTTTATTAGAGATGGTGATGATGATAGATGATAATGATTTGCTTATCAAGGATTGGAATTTTAAAAGGGATACTTACCTTATGTTCGATAATACACATAGATACGATGCATCAAGGTATAAAGAACTAGGATGGCATTGTACCTAGTGCAATGGACTTTGACTTGACAAATAGATAGGAGTATTCTTGTTCACACTTTACATACGAAAACCTTACTAGGACGTACCTAACAAAACAAGTATTTACCAAGTTATTTTACAAGAATGTCCAAGAAGCACAACAAATAAAATATAATGATTGTTACCCCATTCCTATCTCTCTAAATCTTTTGTTTGGATATCATCAAGAGGTCCTTGTAATGAGCGCAATAAGATAAATCAAAACAAGAGATCAAGTACACAAACAAGCCAATGTTCTTCATACCTCTAGCGAAATGGATTTTTTTTGATAGGATAAGAATTGAAAGTGATATCCAAAATGATTCCCATTGTCGGAACAATATATCCTAGGATATGCATTGTATAGGATGATGATGGGTTGATAAGTTGATTGATAGGCTATTGATATAAGGTTGACTGACATGTTTGAAAATGATCAAGAGTTTGATTTGTGTTTAAAAGTTTTCTATTTCAATTTTGATTTTTGCACTTGGAGTTTGATTTTTGCTGACTGTTGTGATTGTTTCTATTTGTGTTGCAAAAGGATGAAGGTGATGATCAATTTATTATGGATGATTGATTATTTCAAGTGAAAGCGAGATGAGACAGATGGATATTTTCAAATATTTGGATGTTTTTGACATTTTTTGGAATGTTTTGAGGTTGTTTTTGGTATTTGCAAGATTTTACAAATGTTTTGATTTTTTGATTTTTTGAATGTTTTGGGGTTTTCTGAGATTTTATGGATATTTTTGGATTTTGTGTTTTTTTGAATATTTTTAGATTTTGATGTTTTTTGAATGTTTTTGGATTTTGATGTTTTTTTGAATGTTTTTGGATTTTTGTGTCTCAGGGGCTGATCAGAGATTAGCCTTGCCTACATTTAAGCTCATAGATGACGTAGTTTAGATTCCAATGTTTTTGACATTTTTCATTTTTTGTGTTTTTGGATTTTGATATGTTTCGAATGTTTTTGGATTTTTTGATTTTCTGATGTTTTTGAATTTTCACATGATTTTGATGATTTGGATACGAACATGTTATCAGTTTTCTATTTTTGGTATTTTGTTGAAATCCAAGCTAAGGTTGATTGATCGAATTGATGGATTGATGATGATAACATTGTTGAGGATGCACAACAATGCAAGGTTAGTGTTACACAACACAAGGATTAGGATGTTGATGGGATTGATGATGATAACATTATTGAGGATGCACAACAATGCAAGGAATTGATTAATCAGGATTGATGATGATAACATTGTTGAGGATGCACAACAATGCAAGGATAGTGTTAAGCAACACAAAGATATCCTGAGATGATGATTTTTTGATTGGATTCAATTAATCATGTTTGATGAAGCTTTATTTTGGAACAAAAGTTTTTTGAATGATTTGATGTGACATTTGAAGGGTGTGTTAGATGCAACCAATATTGATTGTTTGGATTGATGTTCAATAGAAGATGAAGACTGATAAGGAATGTCTTCTCATCAAAATATGCCATGGGCTAGTGATTTGGATTTTTTCTCACAAGTGATTTGACCAATTCATTTGATTCTACATTTTCCAATGTTTGGATCACCACATAAGTTTGAGGGTATAGATCAAGATTTATTCCTAAAGCAAGATGTAAATATTTTCCCCCAGTGTCTAGCAATGTACGAAATGCCATGGATGGATGCTCGGATAGGTGTATGGATGGATGGATATGGTAAGTATGCAAAGGATGCCAAGGATTATCTTGTGATAAGATACAATGTTTAGATAAAGAATTCTCATTGGATAATGCTTCATGTCTCAGATAATGTTGGATAGGATAGGATCAATGAAAATGACCCATGTCAAGATGTTTGTACCATAAGCAAGCATAAAGTGTGCCCCAAACTTTCATCAAGATCGAGATAACTTGGATAATGAATGTAGATATATGCACATGGATGAAAATGGATTGGATAAATGGTTTATGGATGAATGAATTTATTATGGATAAGATGGATGGAATGCTCGATTTATTATAGATGGAATGAGATGATTCTATCTAAACTAACACGCGTAGATGTTCGATTCCACACATGATGCCTGTTTGCCTAGTTTTCATCATGGTATTTCCCCAAGCACCACCCATGGGGTTTTCACTAGAGGATGATTTTTTTCTTTACTATTTTCAATCATTTTTTTGATTTTTTTTTATTTTCATTTTTTTTTATATTTTTGATTTTTTTGAAAGATTCATGCTGACCCACCTAGTGGTGTTGAGGTAGATGCTTTTGTCATAATGTACCATCAATATCCTACCTGAAGAAGTTGATTTGCTAAGATACGTGCACTTGAATGCAACTTTTGGGATTCCTGAGCTGCTTTATTGATACTAGTGTTGACTTTGTCTTGGTGCGCACATCACAATAGAGTGCCTTCTAAATCCTTATGATGAAGGGTCATTGCCAATAGATGGTCAATGTAAGAACTAGATATCATGCATGGAGGCATGGATGGAGTGTGTTTAGGGATAAGAGATGGATTGGTTGACAGTTTGGAATCTTTGACTCTCCAAACTTGGGAAGATGAGAGATGATGGGAGGATATGAAAGTGTGTGTAGAATTAGGACCAACTCCTTGATACACTTTGTACCTTGCTTGAAAAGCCTTCTTTTGATTTTTTGGATATCTTTAATGGATACTTTTCCCTTTTTTATTTTTCCTCGTAGTTTCTTTGACTAATGGAGTTTGATAGGGATGATCTTTCTTTGTATTTTTTGATATCCATTTGTATTTGATTTGTCCATTATGCTTTCCAGCTTCTTTTTCTTTGATAACGTTCTTCGTACTTTGATTCAATTCTTTTTTTTGATGTTGGTCCTAATTTTTGGATGGGGTGATGGGTGGATGAAGATTCATGATGTGGTTGGTTGTAGTATTGACATCAATTTCATCATAAGGATTCTTCATGATCCCTATGTTGATGCTTGCACCAGATAAAGTTGCCCCCAGTATAGTGCTAGTGGCAACTTCGTTCCTTGATTATACCTATTCTGAGTGCTCTCATTAGAATGCACTCTATGATAAATGACCATTGCAGATGATATTATTCAAATTTTTTGCTCTACTGACTTTGGAATATCCTATTCTATTTGACCTGCTTCCTTGAGTGGATAATGTTGAATATCTTCATACATGATGTCTTCAGTCTAGATTTTGGATATATCTAATCCTAATGTTGACAACTCTATTTGGCTATAGGAATCAATAACCTACTCTTTTTGTGTAATAATATCAAGTGTAAAGGAATCCTGTTCTGAATGAAGATCATTTATATATCCATCTACAAAAAGAATCTCATGGGTAGATGGAGGAGTATGTGTTACATGGATATGATCATCTTGCATAGATAGGAGAGTGTCCATTAGATTATTGTAGTATCTTGAAGATACAAATTCTTGATCTTGAATGATTTGAGAGTTGCTTTTGACATGCTTTGGATCAAGTTCTTGACATGGGTCAGTTTCAAATGATGGATTGCTTACAAAGGGTTCTTGGATGTCATCATTAGACATGGTAAGTAGTTCAATATCCTCAAGTTTTGAGTTTAGGGTTCCTTTAGTATCTGTAACCATGAGGTCAAAAGATGTCAACATGTCTTAAAAAGGACCATTGCTAGACTTTGGTGAAAGATCTCGATCATGCTCCAAAATAAAATTTTGAGATATGTCCTCTAACTCATAAGGCAATGTAGAGACATTTTCAATATAATCATTGGTCGATGGATCATGCATTATGTCAATAGAATCAAATAATTCTAACACTCCTTGAAATAGGTCACTAAAAAGTGGCTCTTGATGTATGGTGATTTGATCATTGGATGGGGTAAAAACATCTTTAATATGCTCCTTAATTTGAACATTGTTTTCAACAATTGTGGCAAAGAGATTGTGAGTTTCTTCAACCATAGGGTAAAGTGATGTCAAAATTTCTTGAATTGGATCATTGTCAAGTATTGTTGGTGGATTTTGATCATGATTGAAAAGTGACTCTTGACCTATGTTCATTTGATCTTCAGATGAGATAGAAACATCTTCAATGTGCTCTTTGATGGATAGATCTTGATCATTTCTTTCAACAATTGTGGTGGGGAGATTGTCAATGCTATCACCAATGGTTGAATGTTCATTATTATCCCCAATAGTTATCATTTTTTGTGTTTGTTCTTGTGTTTATGGGGTAGCTTGAGAGGCTTGGGAAGCTTGAGAGGCTTGTTGCACTTGTTGAGATTGTCCTACTTGTTGTGCAGCTAGATATTGTTGGATGGCCTTTTGGTAGGCCTAGTGAGCTTTTAGTGCAATGTTATATTGTCTTGCTATGTTTGGTTTTGGTGGTAGTGGTGGTGGATTCCAAATTGTGTTGGATGTAGTGACAAGTGTTTGAGATATGCTTGGAGCGATCATGGTAGTGAGGGGTTGAGATGTGATGGGTGTGAGAGTGGTGGTTGGAATGATTGAAGTGATAGTGATGGTTGGAATAACTGAGGTGATAGGTCCTTGGGAGACCATATTTTGATTTGTTAGGACTGATGTTGTCATTTGATTAGATACCATTTGTTGGTGTGATGTTGATGGTATATTCAAAGGATTTGATGTGATGGCTTGATTGGTGTTTGGTGGATTGATTTGGATGAAGTGATTGGTTCTAGGTAAAGGGGGAAGCCCTAAACCAATAAATGATGTTGATATGGGTAATGGTGGTGGAGATGTCTCTTGGCACAATGACTTAACTACTTTGGTAAGTGTAGCAATTTGATCTCACCAAATTTGATCTTGACTCCCTTGATATAGTTTATTTGGTTTTTGTTCAAGTAGATTTGGGATGCATACTTGGGGTTTTTGAATGGGATCATGAAAAAATTGATTTTGGACAATGTTCTGACTTGGGATGACGTTCAAATTTTTCAAGATGGGTTGAAATTGAGCATTGTTGATGTTGGGAATAACATTTCCTTGTTTTAGGTAACTTTGATTTTGCATGGTGTTACCTTAGCTTGGATTAATACATGGAATTGTTAACACCTCGTTTGGACTTTGAACAACATTTGTGTGATTCACAAAGATATTTATCCCAATTTTTTCTAGATTCATGTTTGGAAAACTTGTACTTGGTATATTCAATTTTTGGTATGTATGGATTTGGTGGGATGATGTTGGTCATTTGAAGACTCATGCATTGATTGTTTGGTGGATAGACTTGTAAGTTTGGACTTTGATTTAAATCTACCATTGGAAAAGGTGTTCCAAGATTTAGATTGGGTAGACTCATAGTTTTTGTACCATTGAGGTTTGTAGGAGATAATTATCCCATGTATGGATTGTATAAATGTGAGTTCTGAAAATCCATTTGTTTTGGAAGGCTTTGATAGTTTGGTTGGTTTGGATTACTCATGATTTATGGATCAATTTCATATTCCATTTTCCTCTTGTGTTTTGACCTTGTTGTAAAAGTGACCTCTAAGGTGTTTAGGACCAATGACGGGATGAAGGATGAAAGGGGTAAATGATAAGAGTGTTGAACGTTTAGGGACTTTAGATCAATGCAAAACGTAGGGTTTGATTTTGATTGGTTTTATTGGATAATGAACTTGTAACCCCTAAGATGTTGGATGTGATCTTAGGATGAACTTGCTCAAAGGATTTCTAATTCAATTAAATGTATGAGAAAGGATGCATTCTTATACACCTAACTAAACAATGTGATTTTGATTTTGATGATTTACCCAAGTCTAGAATGATGTTTCCAAAGCTCTAAAGTTGTTTGGTGGGATGGGATGATAAATGTTTGAATGCATGAAGTGTTTGATTTGATCCTAAATAAACCTAGGAAGTACTTGTTTATGATACCAAGATAGTGAAGAACATGATTTTTTCTAAGAGTAGTTCAAAACCAAAAGACCAAAGTTTGCTCAAAATATGATAAAAAGATAAACAAGAAAATGTGTGGGGTCCAATTTGTTATCTTTTCTTAATGGATTCTTTTTACCACAAACATTTCTTGATTGGCTTTCAAACTGAATGTCCAATGTCCTAATTTTCTTTCATCCCACAAAGTGCACTATGGGGAAATTAAGGAAATCAAGACAAAGGTTACCTAAAGTTGACTTTAGTAGGAGCAAATTGAGATGAAATCCAAATGTTTAGAAGCCTCTAAGGATACAAATCCCAAGGGAAAGCAATAACATGTGAATTTGTTCAAGGATATTTGCTTCTCCTAAAGGGTTTGAGATTTGATTCTCATGTTGAATGTTGGTTTTCCAATTTTTTCGATCAAAGCACTATGTTTTCAAACTAACTCACAAGTAATAGAACATCCTAGCTCAATTGGTACATTTTTCTTAGTGGGCTTGCCTCATGCCCTTCGTAGTAGAAGAGATGATTTTATATGTAATCAAGGAAAAAATATAAAGGTATGTTAAGAATGAAGTCTTAACCTCTATATTTTAACCAAGATCAGACATGGAAAGTAACTTCTTGGAATCTAAGTTCCAATGCACCACTTTGATAAACTCATTGGATGGATTGGTTGGCTACTACAAACAAGGGTTTTAGTTTAGGATTTTTATTTGTGGAGATTGACCCATACAATGATAGTCCCTTTTCAGATCCATCTCGTCAGAGTCAACCACGTGATACTGGCGTTTACTCCAATACCCACATTTATATCCTGGATAGAAATACTCTTGGCTTTAGAGTGTTACCGTTTGAGTCGTTCCCTTGGGTGAGTAATTTTTCCCCAAGGCAGGCCCTCTAAGATAGAAAAAAGTGAGCAAACATATTCATAGTTCAATCAACCTTTGTTTAGAAACAAAGGGAGAACATATGCAATAGGTTCCACTCACACTCGTAAAGTTTGTTGTTCAATTTTAGTTCCCAACATGAAGTGTGGAGGCAATCTTTTATTAAACTTAATGTCACCAAAAAAAACTTTTCATTCTCAAGATCACCATGAAGCGCGAGAGAAGTATATACGTCTTTTCAAGTGAAATTACTTTGCAAAAAATATTACAAAAAAATGAAAGCACTTGTTCATTTTAACTTCAAAGCAGTGATGATTTCGTTTTAAGCACCAAAAATCAAATGTGAAGATTTCCTTACTCAATTTGTTAACCCCAAATAAAAATTAGTGAGTTTTTCTTAAGATTCGTTTTAAGCCCTTTGTAGCAAGAATTTTATTTTTTTCTTTTTAGACCCAAAAAATAAAAAATGTGAGTTGGTCCAAAATAAAAAATTAAAGCATAGAATGGAAACTGTTTAAAACATTTAAAAATTCTTTGTGAATTTCAAGTTTTAAGACCCAATTTTCTTTGACTCCACTCTAGTTTTTTTTGTTTGGTTCCAATGTGAGAGTAAAAGCACCATTGTTTCTATAGACACACAAAATTGACATCATGCATAATCATATTCGCTCATCAATTAAATAAATCAAGTTTATTTATCAATCTCCCAAAGTCATCAATTTAAATTAAATAAATCAACTTGATCCTAACATCACCCTCCTTGATTAAATAAATCAAACCTTTATTTAATTAAATCTGAAATCACCTTCCATCCCTTTTGATTTAAATAAATCAAAATATTCAAGTCAAATGGGTCAAATCATCTAATCATCCTCTAAGTTAATCTAATCCTGATTAAATCTAATCTAATGCATGTCACATCCTCTAGCTTTTCCCACTTGCACCAATAAATCTATTTTCCATCACTTTGATCAATGGTGAAATCACCAAGACTTTTCTATTGCTTTACCAACCATCCCCCATTGCAAGAAAACACAAAACAAGTGATTTTT
The DNA here is from genome assembly GCA_007258455.2 of Sequoia sempervirens. Classification (NCBI taxonomy): domain Eukaryota; kingdom Viridiplantae; phylum Streptophyta; class Pinopsida; order Cupressales; family Cupressaceae; genus Sequoia; species Sequoia sempervirens. The sequence goes on from VDFB02263420.1 coordinate 80,512, forward strand.
ATTTCTATCCCCTCACTCTCAATAATGTCAAAGCTCAATACTTGGCCCTCATCTCCTTGTTTATTGTAATGGTTTCTATCCCTTTTAGTTGTCATGTAACCTTTTATTTTCCATCTATTACCTATTGTCTATATGTAATTCCACATACATACATTTCCTAATGAGGGTGCTAACTTGAGAGATAGAAAATCACACACACAACTAGAGAATATTATTATTATTTTGAATATGAAAATATTGCATGCAAAAGAGCTCCAATCCTTGAATTCTACAATACATCTAGTTATAGAAACTACAAAAATTTCCCTATTCGCAATCTACAAACTTTTCCTCAAAAAGCTACCAAAAATCAAAAAACCCATCCATAAATAACTCATTTTTGGTCTTGGAGTCAAAACAAAATTTGAATTATGATTTTTGGTGGTTTGGCACCAAAATTTAAAATTTGAAATTTAAATTTTAAAATCACATTTAGAAATTAGCACATTTTTGAAAGTGCACTAACTTTTGGGAGCCATAACTTTTGATCTAGGACTTCATTTTTTGAACCATTTGAACCGTTGGAAAGGTCTTGAAGTCAAGAATGTTCTTGAAATTTTCTATACTAATTTTAACAAGTTTTAGGGTCGTTCCAAGGCCACTTAATGCCTCAAATCTGATATAGAAGGTTTTCAGGTGCATTTCTCAGAGTCTGAAACTACAATATCTTTCAAATTGGGAATGCTTTTGACCTAATTATTTCACCAATGTTCTCATTTTTCTGTTCTAAATCCTCCCATATAAATTTTATCCCCAAATACCTTCAAATTCGAATACTTGCTAAAAATAGCAATTGACCAAGAAAAACAGAAAATCAAAACTGAAAGTTGGGAATTACATTATGAATAAAAGGGTATCCAAAACTACAAAAACATCTAAGAACCTACAAACCGGAAATGCAAATACTTTTTTTTGGGTGATCTAGGATTTCCCTTACACCACTAGATGCTCCTACATCATTTTCACACATTTTTTTTGTGTCTACATATGTCTAAGCAACATATCCCTTCATATTCATCCAAGGCATTCAATGACTGTATATCTTCTTGGAAAAAGGAGTTGTTTGAATGATAGGCTATATATTAAGTGTAATAAGGAACATTGATTTTTCCATTCATGAAAGTGGTGGATGATGTATGTTATTGCTTGGGGGTTTGGTAAGAGTGCATGAGGCTGCATGACCCAATATGGTAGGGTGGAGAGAAGACCTCATTTTGTTGTGTTTTATTTTATATTTCCTATGTGAACAACTTGATTCTTCACTTGAATTGGGTTCTTTAACAATATGTGTAGATCTTCCTTTCTATTTTGCTAGATACAGCAGGGTACATGCCAACAATTATAGTGCACTATGAATCAAAGAATAGGATCATCTCCAACAATTATCTTCATTGCCATCATTATGAAATGTTGTTATTCTTTATGGTAACTGTATTTCTTCTCTTTTCCCTCTTCATGTCCATGCATATAGAATTTCCACCATTTCTAAATTCTCTTCATTATCACTTTTTATATATGTGAGATGTAATCATGGTCATACTACATCATGCCTTATGCAGAAGGTATGCCTACATCTTCTTTATTTCATCTCTTCTATTGCAACTATATTACATACCTTTTTTTCTAAATTATAGAACTATTTAAATTTTTCAATTTAGATATTGATTCCCAATGAAACATGTTCACCTCACTAAAATTCACATTTTCCTTGTGTAACTATATATGAGTCAAACCATTTTAGATTGAAACTACATTCTATTTATATACAAGGAATACAGATCTCCAAAATGCTAGATAGTTTTATGATTGCATGCTTGGCATGGTGTACACCCTACAACCACATTATATCTATATACGAGGTAAGGCTATTGGTGCAGGAGCACCTAAGAAACACACCTAGGAAGCAATCTAGGTTGAATTTTTGTTTGGGTATGTTATTTTGAGGTCATGTTGACCATTAAGTTAGCATTTGTTAATTTTGAATAAATATTGATCTCTTGTGATCAGTGTAATAAGAAGTGAAAAGGATATATGAGTGTAGTTTCTCATTTGGCTTAGGTTACCAACATTTGGGAAAATTTGGAAAACACAGCGGGTTTTTCAATTTTTGTTTTTTGATCATTTGTAGGTCCGACCAAGGGAGTTTAACTACTTTGAAAACCTTTATAAGGTGGATTTTGACTTGGAGTATCAGTTAGAATCATAGGAGTTTGTAATCAGTTTTGGAAAAATAAGAAAACAGAGTTATTGGGTGTGCATTTCTTATACTTTTCCCTGCTTTTGAGTTAGTAGATTAATGGATTGAATAAGGAATTTTTTATAGCTTAGAACATAGTGTAATTCCTTTCCAGACATTTCTTAGTTCAGTAGTTAGCTTATTGCATTGATTCAAGCCTTTGTTTTGTTAGGTTAGTTCTTTTCTTGCAAGTTTTGTTATGTTTGTCAAACTGGCAGAGATGGAGCTCTAGACCATGTTTCCCCTATACTTGGTGTATGGGATATTTGAAACAAAGGCTAGACTCCATCATTGTACATAATGTAGAGGTAGGATTCCTTAGGAGTCAAGAATACATGGAAAAGAGTTGTTCCTAGGTGAGCTTAACAGTGCCCGGTCAGGACAGTCAAAGAGTGCAGAGCACTAAGGTTGCAGGGGTGCCAATCTCCTATTGAACCATGGTGTGGAGTGGATGTAGAATGCCTTGCAGAGCCTTGGTAGCAGGAAGGATGCTTCACACAGACCGAAGGTGGAAAACAAGCCGACTGATCACAAGGAGGTCAAAAACTGGCTTAAAACAAGCCTAATTTTGCTAGGTTAAGGGTTTGAGTAGCGTACAGATAGTGGGGGCTCCAAACCCCTAAAATCTTCAAGGTGTGGGCTAGGGTATCATGGATGCCAAGGAAAGATTCAGGGTCATTTGGAGAATTTGAGTACACTCTCCATTTTTCTCAGGTTAAGAGACCTAATTGGGGCTCTAGGCCTTGTAGCCTTTTTCTAACCCTAGGAGAGGGTTTGGTGGAAGCGATGGAGAATTGGAGTCTAGTGACTAAATAAGAACCCTAAATAGGTTTCTATGATGTTTTTACAACATATTTACACCCCTGTAAGAACCTAACTCAATGTTGAAGGTAATTGGCCTTTAGGGAAGAGTAAGGGTCAAGGGTGAGATAGTGGCAAGGCACCAAGATTGGTTTGGTAGAATGAAAGAATGTTGATAGTGGGGTTGGCCAGTAGTACCAGGGGTGCCTATACTTGAGATAGGACCTAGAGGTTAAGGTGGGAGAGTCAGCTAGGAGTTCTTGGGAACAAGGACCCAGAGCATGGGACAATGAGTGTTCCATCCAACCCTACCTTATTAGATTGGTATCAGAGCAAGTAAAAGATTTGGGAAAGAATCTTGTATGTATGAGGTTGAGTATAGTGATTCTTCCATCATGGTGACAAATGTAGAATTGGCCAAAATGGTTGAAGAGTAGGAGGAAGACAATAAACTATTGAGGGAAAGAATAGCCCAACTTGAACAAGTAGTGAGGAGCGCACAACTAGAAGGAAGAATACCAAAGGAAGAAGAGGTTATAGAGGAAGACAAGACCCCTGAACCTAGCCCTGTTTTGAAAGAGGAGCCTTTCTTGGAGGAATTGAAGGCATTGAGTGGAAAAGCACTTGAAGGCATACCATTATTTAGTGGAAAGATGGAAGCTGATCTAGTCATGGACTGGATAGAGGGTATGGAAAACCATTTTGAATGTGATGGAGTCACTGAAGCATAGAAGGTGAGGGTGGCCAAATCAAGACTAAGAGGTTCTGCCTTGAGTTGGTGGAAATTTATTTAAATAGAGAGGTAAAAAGAAGGTAAGCAACCTATCTCAACTTGGAAAGGAATGGTTTCCAAAGTAAAAGAAGCATACATGCCAGATGACTATGAGATTCAACTGCACAAGAAAAGACAAAGCTTGAGGCAAAGAGACCAAGATGTAAACACTTACACTGAGGAGTTTCAAAAACTTTGCATGAGGTCTAATGTGACAGAGGATGAGAGTCTCAAGGTGGCTAGGTATCTTAATGGCTTGAAGTGCAACATCCAAGAGGAGATGGCTCTTCTAAGTCCCAAGACAGTACACCAATGCTATCAATTGGCCATAAAGATTGAGGAAAGAAGCAAGAGGAAACAAGACCAAGCTTCTAAGGGCAAAGGCAAAGGAAAAGATCAAAGAGATCAAAGAGGACAGTGAGGTGGCTACCAAGGAAGAGGCAATGACCAAAGAAACCAAGGAGAGTCTAAACTCACAGAGCATGGAGGAGAAACATCTTCTAGAGGAGGATATAACAGAGATAGAGGACCTCAAGGAGGTTCAAATAGAGGAAGAGGAGTAGGTAGGAGCAATTCATATTTTGCAAACATGAAATGCTACCATTGTGGACAAGTAGGTCATCCTACTTATAGGTGCCTGGAGAAAGCATCTTCATCAAGCAATGAGAAGAGAGTGGCATATGCACAAGAGGACACCATGAGTCTTAAGTCATCTAAGGTTAGTCATATTGAATCTGAAGTAGGAGAGAATCTGATGTTTAGTAGAGTTTTGATTAGACAACTGGTCAAGGAAGAACCAAAAAAGAGGAGAGCTCTATTTAGAGTAAGGTGCAAGATACTTGGGAAAGTATGCAAGGTCATAGTAGATTCAGGTTCAATAGACAATATAATCTTAGAGGAGGTAGTAATGAAATTGAAATTGGAGAAGGTACCCCATACTAATCCCTACAAGGTCACATGGCTAAACAAAGGGAAAAGTGTTTTAGTAAATGAGCAAGTAATGGTGGAGTTTTCCATTGGAGGGTACAAGGACAAGTTAGTTTGTGATGTGTTACCCATGGACGCATGCCAACTACTATTGGGTAGACCATGGAAATATGAAAAAAGTGTCATAGATGATGGGAACGAGAACACCATCTCATTCAAGAAGGATGGGAAGACTTTCAAGTTGCAGTCACTATCAGAAGAAGAAGAGGGACAGTCAAAGACACCAATTGTCATGTTGAGTAGTGGGAAGGAGTTCCTTAACAACTTACATCAAGGGGGTGAAGGATATGTGGTTATGTTACAACCTAAAGAAGAGAACAAGACTTAAAAGACAGTCATACTGGAAGCAGTCCAAAAGTTACTTGAAAGGTACAAGAGTATAGTTAGTGATGGGACACTTGCAACTTTACCTCCAAAGAGAGCCGTAAGTCATCAAATTGAATTCATACCTAGAGCTTCATTACCAAAAAAAGTAGCATACAAGCTTACACTAGATTAGAATCTAGAGGTAGCTAGGCAAGTGCAAGAGTTGTTAGATCAAGGATTGATTCAAAAGAGCATCAGCCCATGTGCAGTACCAATGGTCTTAGCAACCAAGAAGGGAGGTAAATGGAGGTTATGCACTGATTCTAGAGAAATCAATAGGATCACCATTAGGTATAGGTTCCCTATTCCTAGAATTGAAGACTTAATGGATTGTTTTGGAGGAGCTCAGTACTTCACCAAGTTGGATCTCAAGAGTGGATACCATCAGATCAGAATTAAGGATGGTGATGAGTGGAAGATAGCATTTAAGAAAAATGATGGGTTATATGAATGGAGAGTGATGACATTTGGTCTCTCCAATGCCCCTAGCACATTCATGAGGCTCATGAATGAAGTGCTCAAAGATTTTACAGGGATATTTGTGGTGGTATACCTTGATGACATCCTCATATACAACAAGACAACAAAAGAGCATTTCAAACATGTGGAGTTGGTTCTTAGAAGGTTGTAAGAGGAGAAGTAGGCAATCAATCTAGAGAAGTGTGAGTTATTTAAGCAATAGCTTGTCTAGTTGGGTTTTGTAGTGTCCAAAGGATCATTGAAGATGGATCCAAGCAAGGTGGAAGCCATCCTAAACTAGCCTACACCAACCACAGGGATAGAGGTAAGAATTTTTCATGGATTGGCTCAATTTTAAAGAAAATTCATAAGGAACTTTAGTGGTATATGTGCACCAGTCCTAGATACAATCAACGGTGGTTTAAAAACTAAGTTTGTGTGGACTCAAGAAGCTAAGAAGGGTTTGAGAAACTAAAACAAGAAGTGGCAGCTCAACCTATTCTCTTGTTACCTAGTTTTGAAAAATTGTTCACTGTAGAATGTGATGCAAGTGGAGTGGTAGTAGGGGGAGTGCTAAGTCAACAGGGAAGGCCTATAGCCTTCTTTAGTGAGAAGCTCAATGAATCCAAGAAGAAGTATTCAACCTATGACCTGGAACTTTATGCTTTGGTTTAGTCACTTAGGAAATGGAGGCATTACCTTCTACCCAAGGAGTTTGTAGTCTTTACTAACAATTAGGCACTTAGCTTTATCAACACTCAAGAGAAGTTAAGTAATAGGAATTTGAAGTGGATGGAATACATCCAAGCTTTTACTTTTACCATCAAACACAAGAAGGGACAGCTAAACAAAGTAGCAGATGTATTAAGCAAGAGATTGTTGACAGTGCAAGAGATATAGATCAAGAGCATTGGCATAGAGAGTTTCAAGGATCTCTATGGGGAAGTTGAAGAATTTTTAGAGGTCTATAAGGTATGTTCTAACTTTGAGAATCATTTCCATAGCCAATATTCTGAGTATACTTTGCAAAATGGGTTATTGTTTAAAGGAAATCAGTTATGTGTTCCAAGAGGGTCAATGAGGGAAAATCTGATACATGAAAAGCATAATGGCAGTCTTAGTGGACATTTTGGCATCAACAAGACTTTAGAACTAGTGCAAAGATTCTATTACCGGCCTAAGTTGGCAAGAGATGTTAGAAAGTATGTGGAACAGTGTGTTGTGTGTATGAAAGCTAAGGGAGGAGCTAGTAATGCTGGTCTATATCAACCCCTAGCCATTCCTAACAGACCATGGGAGTGTGTAAGTATGAATTTTTTGGTAGGCCTTCCTAAGACCAAGATTGGTTTTGATAGTGTTTATGTAGTGGTAGACAGATTTAGAAAAATGAGTCATTTTATCCCTTGCAAAACTACTCATGATGCTAGCTACATAGCTCATATTTTCTTCAAGGAAGTTGTAAGGATCCATGGATTACCTTTGAGCATTTTTTCTGACAGAGATGTGAAGTTTATGAATCACTTTTGGAAGACTCTATGGAGTAGATTGGGTACCAACTTGTCTTTTGGATCAGCTTACCATCCTCAGATCGATGGTCAAATAGACGTGGTTAATAGGGTGCTAGGTAATCTTCTAAGGTTCTTAACTAAAGAATATGGGTAGACATGGGATATGGTTATCTCACAAGCTAATTATGCTTACAATGATAGTGTGAACCGGACCACAAGGAAGAGTAATTTTTAAATTGTGTATGGGATTCACCCAAGAGGCATATGTGAGCTCAGAGATCTTGGACCTATGGAACATAGAAGTGGACATGCAAAAGACTTTAGTCAAACCATGAAGGAGATCCAGGAGAAGGTGAAGAAGACAGTCACCGAGGCTACACAAAAGTTGAAGGAGAAAGCAAATTTGTCGAGGAAGGATGTGCAATTTGTAGTAGGAGACTATGTCATGGTCCAACTTAACAAATAAAGTTTGCGGAAGGGAATGTCAACCAAGTTGTAGATGAAAAGAGTGGGTCCATGCAAGGTATTGGCCAAGTATGGCAAAAATGCATACAAGGTGGAGTTACCTACCGATCTAGGAATCTCACCAATTTTCAATATAGCTAACTTGATCAAGTACAAGTGATCAGTCAATGATGTGGATTAGAATAGTAGGGAGATATTCAAGGACATTAGTAATCTTTCCTTATCTAATCAAGACAATCCTTAGGCAGAGAAGATCTTGGAGTCAAGAGTGTAAAAGGCTACAAGACACAAGGTGTACATGAAGCACCTTATCAAGTGGAAGAACAAGCATGAATCAGAAGCCACATGGGTTCAAGAAGATAAATTCAAGAAGGTTGGTATTTCCCTATCATTGATCTCTCCTTACATTCCTTAGAGTTTTGGCTGAGAGGGGGAGAATGGTGCAGGAGCACCTAGGAAACACACCTAAGAAGCAGTCTAGGTTGAATTTTTGTTTGGGTATGTTATTTTGAGTTCATGTTGACCATTTAGTTAGAATTTGTTAATTTTGAATAAATCTTGATCTTTTGTGCTTAGTGTAATAAGAAGTGAAAAGGATAGATGAGTGTATTTTCTGATTTGGCTTAGGTTACCAACATTTGGGAAAATTTGGAAAACACAATGGGTTTTTCAATTTTTGCTTTTTGATCATTTGTAGGTCCGACCAAGGGATTTTAGCTACTTTGTGAACCTTTATAAGGTACATTTTGACTTGGAGTATAGGTTAGAATCATTGGAGTTTGTAATCAGTTTTGGAAAAACAAGAAAACAGAGTTATTGGGTGTGCATTTCCTGTTCCCTTGCTTTTGAGTTAGTAGATTAATGGATTGAATAAGCCATTTTGTATAGCTTAGAACATAGTGTAACTCCTTTCTAGGAATTGTTTAGTTTAGTAGTTAGCTTATTTCATTGATTCAAGCATGTTTTGTTAGGTTAGTTCTTTTCTTGCAAGTTTCGTTTTGACTGTTAGACTGGCAGAGATGGAGCTCTAGACCATGTTTCCCCTATACCTGGTGTATGGGATCTTGGAAACAGAGGCTAGACTCCATGATTTTGCATAATGTAGAGGTAGGAGTCCTTAGGAGTCAAGAATACATGGCAAAGAGCTGTTCCTAGGCAAGCTTAACAGTGCCCAGTTAGGATAGTCAAAGAGTGCAAAGCACTAAGGTTGCAGGGGTGCCAATCTCCTAGTGAACCATAGTGTGGAGCAGATGTGGAATGCCTTGCAGAGCCTTGGTAGCAAGAAGGAGGCTTCACATAGATTGGAGGTGGCAAACAAGCTGAATGATCACAAGCAGGTCAGAAACTAGATTAAAACAAGCCTAATTTTGCTAGGTTAAGGGTTTGAGCAGTGTACGGATAGTGGGGGCTCCAAACCACAAAAATATTCAAGGTGTGGGCTAGGGTATCACGGATGTCAAGGAAAGATTTGGGGTCATTTGGAGAATTTGAGTACACTCTCCATTTTTCTCAAGTTAAGAGACCTAATTGGGGCTCTAGGCCTTGTAGCCTTTTTCTAACCCTAGGAGAGGGTTTGGTGGAAGTGATAGAGAACTGGACTCCAATGACTAAATAAGAACCCTAAATAGGTTGCTATGAATCTTTTACAACATCTTTACACCCCTGCAAGAACCTAACTAAATGTTGAAGGTAATTGGCCATTAGGGAAGAGTAAGGGTCAAGGGTGAGATAGTGGTAAGGCACCAAGATTGGCTTGGTAGAATGAAGGAATGTTTATAGTGGGGTTGGCCAGTAGTACTAGGGGTGCCTATACCTGAGATAGGACCTAAAGGTTAAGGTGGGAGAGTCATCTAGGAGTTCTTAGGAACAAGGACCCAGAGCATGGGACAGTGAGTGTTCCATCCAACCCTACCCTATCATCTATATATCTTTTATTCCATCTCTTATTTCACAACTACATGTCAATTTCTTAAAAATGTATAACATTGATTTCAACTCAAGCAAATTCTTAGGTGCCAAAGCATTGCTTTCACTATTGATCAAAGTGGTGTAAAATTTATATTTTTGCTTGGGGGTTTGGTGAGAGCCCATGAGGCTCCATGACCCAATATGTTAGGATGGAGAGTAGGCCTTCTTTTATTGTGTTCATATTGCAATCCATTGCATGCACAAGGTATGCCAACATTTTATTTAATTGTTTCCTTCTATTACAACTGAATTGCATATTATTTGCTATAAATAATACAACTCTTTATATTTCTTGATTTAGATATTGTCTACCAATCACACATGTCCATTGCACTAAACTTCACATTATCCTTTCATTTTTGCATAGCATACTCAAGCCAAAAAATCCTCCTTCATGGATTTTTTATTGCCATTAGACCTTCTATGAAGTCAATAGGTGCCGAAACATTTCTTTCACCATTAATCAATGTGGTGGACAATTTATTTTTTTGCTCAGGGGTTTGGTTAGAGCCCATGAGGCTCCATGACCCAATATGGTAGGGTGGAGAGTGGGTCTTCTTTTTTTTATCTTCATACTACATTCCACCATGTGCACAAGGTATGCCTACATTTTTTTTTTTTTAGCCCTTCTATTATAGGTGCATTGCATATTATGTGTTATGAATTATAGAACTCTTTATATTTCCTAATTTAGATATTTTCTACCAATGAAACATGTTCATATCATTAAACTTCACATTTTTCTATCATTTTTGTAGAACATACTCCACCCATAATGGGGATTTTGATGAAGTAATGTGTTATAAATGACCTTTGAGAATACTCATAGTGACTACAAAATCATTCACAATGGTCAAATAAACAATTTAATCCTCATAGGCTCTATATTAGGTGTAACAAGGAACATTGATTTTACCATTGATCAAAGTGGTCGATGATGTATGTTCTTGCTTGGGGGTTTGGTGAGAGCCCATGAGGCTCCATGACCCAATATGGTAGGGTGGAGAGTGGGCCTCATTTTGTTGTGTTTCATTTTATATTTCCTATGTGTAGATCTATATGTTTTTGACATAAGATTCATAATGTTATAGAGTTTATGTTGTTATCCATAAGGCATTGTTGACTACTGGTCTATAGCTTTGGCTATATTGTTTCCTTTTCGATAAGGTGTTGTTGGAAAAAGGTATTTCCTAGGTTTCTATTGAAAACATTATTGTCATGAAGGATTTTAGGATCAAGGAGATATTACACAAGCACAAAATGATGTAAAAACCAGCTTATTAGATTGATAGAGAGGGAAACCTTAAATAGGAAAGTACAAGGAAGCCAAGATCCACAAAATGTGGAGAGGAAATGAATGGTAGCAAAAGGTCAACCACAAAGAGAGGGTGCGACTCATAACCACCCATGAATTAAGGGAAATACTCCTTCAACATGGAGTGGTGGTGAATAACCACCCACAAAGATAGGGTGAGACTCCTAGCCACCCATGAATGAAGGGAAAGACTCCTTCAACATGGAGTGGTGACAGATAACCACCCACAAAGATAGAGTGAGGTGTCAAAGACCATTTCCTTGACACATAAGAAGAAAGATACCTAAGTAGGTTTAAGTAAGCCAAGTGTACATCTATGAGTTCACCAACACATATCCACCACCACTCCAAGTTGAAGGAGTCTTTCCCTTCATTTATGGGTGGTTAGGAGTCTCACCCTATCTTTACGGTTGATCTTTTTCCACCACTCCTCTCCAATCCACATTTTGTGGATCTTGGCTTCCTTGTACCTTCCTATTTAAGGTTGCTCTCTCTATGAATCTAATAAGCTAGTTTTACATCATTTTGTACCAATCTACTTTTTCATTAACATCAACAAAATCCTATGAATGTAATTATCTCTTTATTGTTATGGTTGTCCATGACTTATGTAAATATACTTATTTGACATTTGTATGTCCTATTCCCAATTAAAAATATTCTAAGCTTTCAGATAATTCTATTATCCTTTTGACATAACCTACATGTATTAGTACCTTTATCTATGCCCTACTGTCTTAGAGTAATGGTATCATAAAAAGGGTTATTAATGATTCCATAAGGATTCTTAAATGTGGTCACTTGATCTCTCTTGGTATGTTTCAATCTTGTTTGGATTTGCTATAACATACATACATATCTGCACATAGGAGTAATAAGATGAAACACAACAAAATCAATGTTCCAAATAATACTTACAATATAGCTTATCATTTGCGACATGCAAATATCTAAGCATCCTCTGCTCTCTCTCATATTGTATCACTGCCATTTGGACTCTGCTTCACCTATTAGCTCATTGTTTCATGTCACTACACACAACTGCTAGTTTCTAACTTGTTGTATTGACTATTTAGTTCTCAAAACTTTGATTTATAAAAAATATTTTAAGGTGTAATTGAAATACATCATTTTGGTACATTATATGAGATTTTATTTTTAGTTATGGATTTATGAAGCATGATTAATAATGAATGTTATTAATACATAGAAATCTACATTTTGAAAAGTTACAAAATATGTGATCAAGGCATCATTTTAATCTCACTTATCCTTCCACCACCATTTTAAAATATTTAAATGTACTTTTCACAAATAGGAGTATTTTTGGGCCTAGCGTCTTTTCTGGTCTAGAGTTAACAATTGTGTTAAATCTTTTGTCAGAATAGAGTTGATTAAAATTTTAATATGCCTTATCAAATTTATTTACAAGTTGCACGTGTACACAAAGTTAAGGGGATTTATGTGACCTAGTAGAAATTATTTTTCATATTTTATTGCATGCCTAATATTATTTTTAATTGGATTAAATCAGGTGTTTCCCTTTTATTCATAGCTCCCAAAAGGACATGGTTTTATCAAGGCTAAGATTATAATCTTGCATTTATTTTCAATTTTCCTATTTAGAACATTAGAGAAACACCCTCTTAGATTTATAAGAACCTAAAGAGGAAGAACACATGCCATTTCTGATGACTTGATGCCTAATTGTTTGTTGTCTAATAACAACTCTTACCTTTATATCTAAGTTAATGTAATTGACTTATCATGTTATTAAGTATCTTTAGGATTTTGGGAGCCACAAATTTGATAACCACTGAACACTTATTTCCATATGATACATACTAATGAGATTATGATTCATTTTCTTATTTACTTTATATAACACATTTTAAAATCATACATGATCCAATTTTCACTAATTCTACATAATTTATAACATGCTATACACATTTACTAATTAATCACCTTATGATCATACATTACCTTATTTTGATTTTATACTTTTAGCATTTATACCTTTATTACCATATCATTAAATGACAACATTATGCCTTCTCTATCCTCATTCATAATCTTCATTGTGTTATTTTTCTTATTTTTGAGCATCTCAATTTTTGCATATATATTCCTGATTATATCTATCAACATTATTCATTTTATTGGTCTTTACACTCTACTCAGACATGAAATCTTGATATATGATCATACTCATTCTAGTGCATGAGAAAAACCTAACAATGATTTTACACTTCATGTGTAGGTTTGAAGATTGATGGATGTCATTACAATTTTGAACACTATAAATTTGAGACTAAAAATCCTAAGAGTGCAACAAAGGACATCACTATCTGGAAGTCTATTTATTTGAAAATTTATAGAGAAAAAATCAAAAATCAATAGAGATAGAAGTGACAAGAATAGATGATTTCAATTTTTTTTTTGGATCGATAAATATAAGACAAATGGTCAAGCAAAATGTGTATGACGGGAATGAAAAAGCTGGATAGCTTATACGGAAAGGTAATAAGAAGCAAAAGTCCAAAATAATTGGACATTTAGCCATTGCAGGTGTGCCCCGATTTATAAGACATGTACCAACAAACACATGAGGAGAAAAACTCATTTCTGCAACAAGTATGTGGGCATCTGCGTGTTAATTTATGTAGCTTGGACAGGTGTCTCCATTCCCAAGTAGTGTTATTTAATTATTTAATTATTTTCTAGAGACCTCCAGAAAGGGCTGAGTTGTCTAGATAATTATGTAATTAAATAAATTGATTTCCCTAGAGACTTCTAGAATCCAGTTAGTTAGGGTTGTTAGAGTCTATTTAATCTTAGCCATTGATTGGGATTAAATCATGGCCATTGGTTTTCCAATGAGAAAAGTACAAAAGGGGATCAATGGGCATTTGGAGAACACACAAGTATAGAGTTGAGAAAAACTTATAGTGATAGCAAGTAAATTTGCAATGAGAGCAAATAGTCTTGCAATGTTAGCAAGGGCGCAGTGATAGCGTTGGGGATAGCAGCTGTGGAATTTCAGCATGAGAAATTGAGGGAAGAATTTCCGGAGAAGGACATTGCCGGAGCTCTGCCAGTAAGAGGCAAGCAGTTTTTGTATTCCTTAATTTGCTGAAGTTTAATATAATTCCTCTTCTGCAGTAGTGGTTTTCCCCTCAGGGTTTTTCCATGGACAATTTGTCCAAAAATATTGTGTTCATTATTGTGAATGTTTTCTTCTCTATTCTTGTGAGTTTTATTGGTGAAGTTGCAGTTGTGTTATTTTTCGATATTTGCTGAGAATTAATTTTTCAGAGTCAAATAATCTATGTATTAGATAGGAGATTAATAATCAGTAACTGCATTTATGTAGCTTGGACAGGTGTCTCCATTCCCAAGTAGTGTTATTTAATTATTTAATTATTTTCTAGAGACCTCCAGAAAGGGCTAAGTTGTCTAGATAATTATGTAATTAAATAAATTGATTTCCCTAGAGACTTCTAGAATCCAGTTAGTTAGGGTTGTTAGAGTCTATTTAATCTTAGCCATTGATTGAGATTAAATCATGGCCATTGGTTTTCCAATGAGAAAAGTATAAAAGGGGATCAATGGGCATTTGGAGAACACACAAGTATAGAGTTGAGAAAGACTTGCAGTGATAGCAAGTAAATTTGCAGTGAGAGCAAATAGTCTTGCAGTGTTAGCAAGGGCGCAGTGATAGCGTTGGGGATAGCAGCTGTGGAATTTCAGCAGGAGAAATTGAGGGAAGAATTTCTGGAGAAGGATATTGCCGGAGCTCTGCCAGTAAGAGGCAAGCAGTTTTGTATTCCTTAATTTTGCTGAAGTTTAATACAATTCCTCATCTGCAGTAGTGGTTTTCCCTTCGGGGTTTTTCCATGGACAATTTGTCCAAAAATATTGTGTTCTTTATTGTGAATGTTTTCTCCTCTATTCCTGTGAGTTTTTATTGGTGAAGTTGCAGTTGTGTTATTTTTCGATATTTGCTGAGAATTAATTTTTCAGAGTCAAATAATCTATGTATTAGATAGGAGATTAATAATCAATAACTGCAATAGAATTTTCACATGGTATCAGAGCAGATCTGAGGGCAGATAAGGCTCAACACAGGAAGGAAAGATCCTGCCTCTTCAGAATTATTATTATTATTTGTTTTCTTTTATCTTTTGAGATGGCCTCAGCAGGTTTAAGAGATCAGGACAGATTGGATGGAGCCTCAAATTTTGGTGTCTGGAAAGCCATAATTTCTTTGTTGCTGGAAGAGAATGGGATCAAGGAATATGTGACCAGTGTTGTACCTGTACCTACAGATCCAGCACAGCTCTTAGCATATAAGAAGGAAGATGCCAAGGCGAGGAGGCTGATTCTTGATGGTGTCAAGGATCATATTGTTCCACATGTCGCAGAGTTAGATACAGCGAAGAAGATGTGGGATGCCATTCTGAATCTGTACCAGAATGCTACCACTAACCGGAAGCTGATTCTCAGAGAAAAGTTGAGGAATACTCGGATGAACAAGGGAGAGGACGTGACAAGTTACCTCACCAGACTCAGACTTGTCAAGGATGAGTTGGCTGCTGTTGGAGATAATCTAGGTGATGACGAGCTAGTGCGGATAGCCCTAAATGGGTTTACTAAGCAGTGGGATGTCTTTGTTCAAGTTATTAATGGACGAGACACCTTGCCGAGTTGGGATCGACTTTGGAGTGACTTCACTCAGGAGGAGCTTAGACTAAGTCTTGTCAGTAGGACCAGTAGCAAGAGTCAGCAAAGTGAGGCGGAACAGGAGAACGTTGCCCTTGCAGGAAAAGGGAAAGCAAAGAAGGGGTCTAGTAAAGGATCAAATCCACAAGGTGAGAAGAAGAAGAAGGATTTATCCAAAGTGAAGTGCTATGGCTGTCACGAGTTTGGCCACTATGTCAGTGATTGCCCGCAAAGGAAGAAAGGCAAGAAGCAAACAACAGCTTCAGCAAGTGCAGATGAGCTCTCTAGTAGAATGGAGGATGAGTTCGCTCTCATAGCTTGTATGGCTAGCTCAACCTCATAGGGTGTTTGGTATATAGATAGTGGGGCGTCATTTCATATGATAGGAGTTAGAGAGTACTTCTCCAGCTATAAGGAGGAGGACATCAGAATGAAGATTTCTATGGGGAACATGTCCAAACTCAATCCAGTTGGGAAAGGGACTGTTCTATTTCAGAGGGAGAATGGTAAGCGGATTCTCATTCATGATGTGTTGCATGTGCCAGGCTTGGGTATGAATTTGATTTCCATATCTGTCCTTCAGGATAAAGGTTACAATGTACTCTTTAGAGGGGCAAGTGTGTTAATCAAGCACAAGGATTGGAAATCACCCATAGCTATTGGAGTTAGGAGCGGCCGGCTTTATAGGTTGTAGTTTGATACTCATAAGGCACTATGAGCAGCAGTAATTCTAGAGATCAAGGAGAGCTATGGCATAGGAGGATGGGCCATATACATCATGGAGCACTTAAAATGCTTCGTGAGGCTGTGACAGGTGTTCCTGAGGTGAGCACAGAGCATGATGATGTATGTAAGGGATGTGTGTTGGGGAAGTTTGCAAAAGCAACTTTTCCAAGGAGTGACACTAGATCCAAGGGTGTTCTTGATCTAGTACATTCAGACATATGTGGACCAATGTCGATGAAGTCTCTCAGAGGATATGAGTACTTTGTTACTTTTATTGATGATTTCTCTAGGAAGACCTGGATATACTTCTTGAAGACCAAGGATGAGGTTTTCATCGCTTCCAAGAGTTCAAAGCTCTTGTGGAGAATTGACAGGGGAGGAAGATAAAGGTTCTTGGTCGGACAATGGTGGCGAGTACAAAGGGAAAAGAGTTCCAGGAGTTACGTACCAGGGAAGGAATCAAGAGAGAGTGGACTGTTCCTTACAACCCACAACAGAATGGGGTTGCTGAGAGGAAGAATTGGTCTATATCAGAGGCGGCAAGGGCTATGCTGTATGACCAGGATATGCCACGTTACTTATGGGCAGAGGCATGCAGTATAGCAGTGTACATACAAAACAGGGTTCCACATAAGGTATTGGTCAAGATGACACCAGAGGAGGCGTTCTCAGGGAAGAAGCCAGATGTCAGCCACTTCAGGATATTTGGGAGTTTGGCATATTGTCACATTCCAGGTGCGACATGTTCCAAGTTAGATCAGACTACAGAGAGAGGGTACTTTGTGGGGTATAGTGAAACCTCAAAGGCATATCAGATATTTATTCCAGGGACCAGGAGGACTATAGTTAGGCATGATGTCAAGTTCATGGAGGACAAGGCATTCAGGAGGTCCAAAGACTTGCCAGCAGATGATCAGAGTGAGCAGTTAGTGGAAGCTCAAAGGATCGTTCAACCAAATCAAGGACAACGAAGCTCGAGTACAGTTACTAGTACATGCACAAGCTCAAGTGCTAAGAATTCGCAGAGTATAGAGCAACAGATGCAGCAAATCCAAGAGATGCATCAGGGTGATATGGAGGTTGATACTTCATCCTCTATAGTTGGTAGCAAGAACCAACAGTCACAAAGTGATACTCAGGAGTTTGTGGGAGCTCCTAGAATGAGTAGTAGACAGCGGAGACAACCAGCCAGGTATGATGACTATATGGCATTAGTTAGTCAGTTGGTAGATAGTGAGCCTTCTAGCTATCAGGAGGCCACACAGCAGAAAGTGTGGCAAGATGCAATGGTTGAGGAGTATACCTCAATAGTGCAGAACGATGTGTGGGAGGTTGTGCCTAGACCAACAGATAGGGCAGTAGTTGGATCACTTGCTGGATCTATAAGATCAAGCACGGTGCAGAATGGTAGCATCGAGAAATACAAGGCAAGGTTTGTGGCCAAGGGGTTCTCTTAGAAGGAGGGAATTGACTATGAGGAGACATTTGCTCCAGTGGCCAGGTATACTTCTATACGAGTCGTGATCTCTCTTGCAGCACAGATGGGATGGCAGATCCATCAGATGGATGTCAAGATGGCGTTTCTTAATGGTGAATTGAAAGAGGAGGTATACATAGAACAACCAGAGGGCTTTGTGGCACACAGCAGTACAACCCACGTGTGCAGATTGAAGAGAGCTTTGTACGGACTCAAGTAGGCTCCCAGGGCGTGGTATGAGCGCATTGATAAATACTTGCAGGGAATGGGCTTCGTGAAGAGTGAAGCGGATGCTAACCTCTATTACTTGGTGGTTAGGGGTGAGGTTCTCATTCTTGTTCTTTATGTGGATGACTTGTTTTTAACAGGTTCACTAGGGCTCATAGAGGAGTGCAAGAGGGACCTTGCAGCAGAGTTCGAGATGAAGGATTTGGGGCTTATGCACTACTTTCTAGGCATGGAGGTATGGTAGACAGATGGAGAGATTTTCCTTGGACAAGGGAAATACTGCATCGAAATCTTGAGGAGGTTCGAGATGGAAGATTGTAGAGCCATGTCTACTCCTATGATCATGAATTGGAAGAAGGTAGAGACATCCAGGGAGAAGGATGTAGACCCCACCTTATACAAGCAGTTGATTAGGGTCTCTCATGTATTTGGTCAACACCAGGCCAGATATATCCTTTGCAGTAAACTCTCTTAGTCAGTTCATGGTCGAGCCGAAGAGAGTGCATTGGACGGCAGCAAAACATGTGATGCGGTATTTGCATGGTACAATTGAGTATGGAATAAAATATGCTCGAGGTGATGGTATCAGGTTGATAGGCTATACTGATGTAGATTGGGCAGGCAGTACAACAGACAGGAAAAGCACTTCAGGGTGTTGCTTTAGCTTGGGATCAGGAGTTGTCTCTTGGTACAGCATGAAGCAAAAGTTTGTGGCTTTGAGTTCTGCAGAGGCAGAATACATAGCAGCTAGCATGGCGACGTGTGAGGCGATATGGCTTCGGAAGTTGCTGGTGGCCTTGTTTGGTCAGAGGGTTGAGACTACGGTGATACACTGTGACAATCAGAGTTGCATCAAGTTGACTGAGAATCCGGTGTTTCATGATAGGTCTAAGCATATAGACATTAGATATCATTTCATCAGAGATTGTGTACAGCGCAGGATTGTTCAGCTACAGTATATACCTACAGATCAGCAGGTAGCAGACATTTTGACTAAGGCATTGGGGAAGGCGAAATTCATCTTCTTCAGAGATAAGTTGGGTGTCATGCATAACACCTTCCTCGCTAAGAGGGAGTGTTAATTTATGTAGCTTGGACAGGTGTCTCCATTCCCAAGTAGTGTTATTTAATTATTTAATTATTTTCTAGAGACCTCTAAAAAGGGCTGAGTTGTCTAGATAATTATGTAATTAAATAAATTGATTTCCCTAGAGACTTCTAGAATCCAATTAGTTAGGGTTGTTAGAGTATATTTAATCTTAGCCATTGATTGAGATTAAATCATGGCCTTTGGTTTTCCAATGAGAAAAGTATAAAAGGGGATCAATGGGCATTTGGAGAACACACAAGTATAGAGTTGAGAAAGACTTGCAGTGATAGCAAGTAAATTTGTAGTGAGAGCAAATAGTCTTGCAGTGTTAGCAAGGGCGCAGTGATAGCATTGGGGATAACAGCTGTGGAATTTCAACAGGAGAAATTGAGGGAAGAATTTCCGGAGAAGGATATTGCCAGAGCTCTGCCAGTAAGAGGCAAGCAGTTTTGTATTCCTTAATTTTGTTGAAGTTCAATATAATTCCTCATCTGCAGTAGTGGTTTTCCCTTCGGGGTTTTTCCACGGATAATTTGTCCAAAAATATTGTGTTCTTTATTGTGAATGTTTTCTCCTCTATTCCTGTGACTTTTTATTGGTGAAGTTGCAGTTGTGTTATTTTTCAATATTTGCTGAGAATTAATTTTTCAAAGTCAGATAATCTATGTATTAGATAGGAGATTAATAATCAGTAACTGCAATAGAATTTTCACACTGCGAAACTCATTTTTTCTTGTTTCAGGCCATCTACAACTGATGTTTGAACATAACTTCATTTCATTGCCTGGTGTGTGGTCACTAAACCATTTGCATAACTTTGTACAATTTTATTCGTAGAAGCATAACTGAAATAATTATCAAATGTTGTATTCGCTTTAACAGACGATTTGTTTGCCAATTTCTAGCAAAGCCAGAACTCAACACAAGAAACAATACTAATTCAGCATATGCACCGCTATGCCCAAGAAGTACAGCTTTCTTACAGAGATCAACCGCTGCTTTAAAATCTTTGCTCTCCTTTTCTCCTTCACTTCCATTGAACTTTATTAAAGCCATTGAAAATGTGGCTTTAGAGTGAGATGCATTGACTGCCTTGTACAGACAAACAAAAACACCATCAGTATGACCTTTGAAACAAAATGCATTTATTAACTTTTGGTTTATAAAATGTTTGTTTAATTTATTTGGCCTGTGAGTGGAGGTTTAATCAACTACAATTTGTTTCAATATTTTTTATCTGGAACAATGCAATTTTCATGCTCAACTGTTTGACTGATACTGGTAGCATGTTTAATTTTACGCTGAAGTGATTGTCAATAGATCAATAAAACCTACAATATGTAATTGGTGTTAGAATAAATTTCTGAATGAACAGAATAACACAGAGCTGCTGTTCTATTTCTCAATCAACTGGGAATACACAAATAAAATGTGGAAGCACAAGGAGACATGGAACTTTCTTTTGTATTTAATAAGTTAGAAACGACAATACATAAAAGACTAAGCATAAAACTTAGAAAATAAATTCTAAGCTACAGATTTCAAGTTGTTGGGATCTTTCATGGACTTCTCACATAGACAACAAACAACTTTCAAGAGCTGCCACGAGCTTAGGAGCTATCAGGAGCAAACACTGCTCACATACAAAACAAACATACAACTATTATTGTTCAGAAATTTCTCTGAATCACATAGAAAACAAACAAAAACATTCCACTTTAGACTGCTACTGCTCAGGAAATCCTCTTCTCCAACTGACAAAATTAACTGCCTTCAATTCCATTTTATCTCTTCAAAAGCATTCCCTCTTAAATTTGAAATTACCTACTACCGTAAATTGGGAATTTAAAATGCCCTACCACATTTACATCTGGAGTAGTTAGGAGCTACAGGGATGAAAATCCCATAAACTATTGTTGAAGAAAGGGGCTCTTGATGGGTAGGTGAAGCAACTAAGGCTTGAAGTGAGAGTAGACTCAAGAGAAATAAATTCCAACAATTGACAGAGGATGAGCTCAATAATTTAGTCTTGGCAGGTAAGTTGTTCAAAAGTAAAATCATCCACAATACACAAGACATTGAAACTACCACAGATTTAATTCCTGATAATAACATTTCCTTTTAAATTTAATTCATCGACAACTAGAACGGATAATGACATTTCCTGTTAAAGCCAGCCTAACGATGATGCAATAAATGTGAATTTGGGACATCATTATTTCCTATCCATCCACAACTAGACCGGATCATGTCCCTAAAGGAAAGGCTCATTATTCTTTGGATGAGTAAGATAATTCTTATAAAAGCCGACCTAATAAAATCAACAGAAATAAGGCCAAATTTGGGATGTCATTATTTTCTACTGGGTATTTTAGAGAAATATGTTATTCCACAAAGGTGTTAGGATACAGGTTAGAAAGTTACCATCAACAGAGGTATCATGACTATAAAGTAGATTTTTTAATATGCTGATAAGGAAGTGTTAAGGTTTAGGTTAGAAAGGTGACAATCAATAGCGGTGTTTATATTATGACTCTAATTCTAAGATTTTGTGGTAAGTTTGTCAAATATAAAATCATACAGAATGCAGAAGATATCAACACCACAACTATTCCTGAGAATGTCCTCTAAGGCAGGGCTAACATAATCCCTTAATTCTTTTGGGGAGTAAGATTTTCTCATTAAAGGTAACCTAATCCCTTCCTCAAATCTAAATCCAAGGAGTATGGTGATGTACGTTGGTGGTTTAGTAGGCAATTTTTTTTACTGAGTACGCTCAGCTGTGGTTTTACTGATAACTTTTGTAATAGGGACATTGTGATTCTGAGTGGGTGCTTTACAAATGTAAACCTATTCTAAGATGTGCTAGGGTTTTGATTAGAAGGGTGACAATCCACATAGGTGCTAGGGTCAATGATTTGTAGGAGGGTAAAATATAAATCTAATAAAATTTTAAACATTCTAGAGGTTAAAACGCCTGTAGACAAATAGATCTAAAAATATGAAGGAATTTAGTTACTTTGGAATCAAAAGTACATCACAAACTGAATACAGTATGTGTTCCCCGGCTAGTATATTTTGAACAAAGTAAAACATGAAAAGTGTAATAAGGAAATATGGTCAATATCATTTTAAGATAAAATAAGAGAGCAGTGTATGTAAAGTTGCCTCTTACTATTCCAAGCGTGTAACAAGCTTCCATGTTTTCCGCATCTGCAGAATTTAGGATGAAAGGCATTCTTTGAAGTGCATATTCCCATCTGAAAATTCCATTTTTATTGATTTTGTTTCATGAAATCAAATTAATTAATTAGAATTGATTTATTTGGTTCCGTTAATATAGACAAATGGTCAAAAAAAATGTGTATGATGGTCATGAAAAAGCCGGTTAGCTTACAAGGGAAGGTAATAAGAAGCTAGGGTTTGCAAGTTATGATTTTAATATACTCTATTAGATGTGTTTGTAGGTTGCATATTTGAATGCAAAGTTAATGGGGTCTATGCAATTTTTTTAAATTTTTTTTTATCTGTACTAATTTTTATTTGTGTTAAGGAGGTCTCACAATTCTATTTATAATTATCAAAAAGAATAAGTTTATTAAGGTTAGGATTATAAATTTGTAATTATTTTTAGTTAGTCTATTTAATGATCTTAGAGAAGCACCATCTTAGGTTTACAAGAACTAAAAAATGAAAATGTGGTCTTTCTTATCACTTGATGCATAGTTGTGGACTGTCTAAGCATATCTCTTACCTTTGCTTCTAAGTTAAGGTCATTGACCTATCTTTTCTTTAAGATTTGAGGACCACAAATTTTATATCCAATGAACACCTATTGTCATATTATGCATATAAATGATAATTTTTATTTTATTTTTCAATTCATAGACACAATTTTTAATCACATAGGATCTAATTTTAACTAATCCTACACTTATATGACATGTGTCATACACATTTACTAATTTATCACATTATTCTCCTATATTACCTTATTTTAATTTTATAGTTCTAAAATTTGTGTCAATATTACCTTCTCATCATGCCTTCTTTAGCCTAATTCATAATCTTCATTGTTTTATCTTTCCCATTTCTAGGAATCTCAATTTTCACAAGGCTATTAGGAATTCAAATTAGATCATCATATTTTGATTGTATTAGATAATTCATTTTATTGAGTCATTAGCTATAATATATGATCATAATTATTATACTTCATGATAATAACCTAGCAATCATTTCACACTTCATGTGTAGGTTTGAAAACTGATGGATGTCATTGCATTTTTAAACACTAATTTAAGAATAAATAATACAACCTAAGAGAACAACAAAGGATATTACTAAGAGTCTTTTGGCAATATCTTTCAAATCAAATCTGATCTTCAGTTTAGGCTGTCTGAAATCAAAAACAAAATTCAGAAAGAAGGCTACTCGAATGAAACTAAGGAAAAGGAAAACGAGATTCTCACAAAACTTCACGAGATAATTGCTAGAGAAGAGGAATTTTGGAGACAAAGATCCAGAGCTCTCTGGCCAAAGGCTAGAGACAAAAACACCAGATACTTTCATCTTTTAGCATCTAAACACAGGGTAGCTAACAAAATCTCAGCGATTGTGGTTGATGGCAGAACTTATGAGGAGGAAGAGGACATTAGAAGAGAAGATGTCCTATTCTTCAAGAACCTTCTATCTGAGAATGAGGATATTAACTTAGAGGATCAAAATCAGTTACTGAAGGCTATCCCCAGGATTGTTAACTCTAGAGACAATGAAATGTTGACAGATATACCCACTAGTGAGGAAATTAAAAAAGTTGTTTTCTCTTTTGAAGGAAGCAAAGTGCCTGGTCCTGATGGCTTCCCTTTACTTTTCTTCCATTGGTTCTGGGACATTGTTGGGGAGGATGTTAAGAAGGCGCTGAAAGAGTTCTTCCGCTCTAGAAATATTTTGAAGGAGTTAAATGCAACTTTCTTGGTTCTTATCCACAAAAAACCTGGAGTGCAGGATTTTGAAGGCTTCAGACCTATCAGCCTCTGTAATTCCTTCTATAAAATTATTTTTAAGGTGCTTAGCTCTAGGTTGCTTCTCATTCTGTCCTCTATTATTGCTCCTCAACAGAATGGTTTTATGCCTGGAAGACAAATTCTTGACTCTATTTTCCATGCTCATGAGAATGTTCACTCCCTCTCAATCTCTAAATCGGAAGGATTCCTTCTTAATCTTGACATTTCGAAGGCTTATGACAGGGTGGACTAGAACTTTCTGTTTAATAGCTCAAAGTCTTTTGGTTTCAATGAAAGGGTTTTGCAGCTTATCAAACAACTCATTACTTCTGCTTCTGTGGCGGTTCTTATTAATGGATCCCCTTCCACTTTTTTTCGTAGTTCTAGAGGGTTAAGACAGGGAGATCCCATTTCTCCTATCCTCTTCACGATTATGGCTGAGAGTTTTGGTAGGAATATGAGTAAATTGGTTGTTCAAAGATCTATTATGGGGCTCAAACCGTCATCGAACAATTTGATATGCTCTCATCAATAGTTCATGGATGACACTTTGCTGATGGGAAGGTCTGATGTATTGGAAGCTAAAGAGATGAATAAACTATTAGATACCTATGGTAGAGCTTCTAGTCAGGTGATAAATAAGAAAAAAAGCTCGTTATATTTCTTTAACACACCTTTGCATAGATAGAGAAAGATAGCTGGAATTATTGGTTACAAGATAGAGTCCCTGCTACTTATCTGGGATTGCCTCCATGTTTAAAACCTTTGGATACTTTTTGGATCTCTCTGGTTGATAGGTTTGGGAAAAATCTTTCTGGCTGGAAAGGAGCTCGCCTAAGCCAAGCTGGAAAACTCCAACTTCTTAAAGCTTATCTACAGAACCTCCTTATCTATGCTCTTAGTCTTTTTAAAATCCCATCCAAACATGTTGAAACCATTGAGAAGATTCAAAAGAGATTCCTTTGGTCAGGAGTCGAAGAAAGAAAAATAATTCCTCTTGTTGGATGGGATTTGGTTTGTAGATCTAAAAAGGATGGAGGCCTTGGCCTAAGAAAAATTAGACTGCTGAACAAGTCACTCCTAGCTAAACAGATATGGAGACTTTTCTTCTCCTCTGGAGAATGGAGTGAAATAATTAAAAGCAAGTATTTGCAGAATAACAATTCCCTCAGAGATCTTACTGAGAATCCCAACCTCCCAAAAGGATCAAGTTGATGGAACTATTTGATTGATGGGATAAAGGTGGTGAAACTAGGATTGAAATGGCAAGTTCGCAATGGTAACCAGATTAGATTTTGGGATGACTGTTGGCTACTTAATGAACCTTTGTCTTAGGATGGGAATCTTAGCAGATGGGCTGAGTTTTGCAAAGATACTTTTGGCCTTTTTGTTAAAGACTACTGGTGGGATGGTAATTGGATCAATCTCCCCTTGATAAACCCTATTTTGGTCTTTGTTTACTCCTCCTTGAATGCTGTCAGACTATGCTTAAATTAAGAGGATAGTCTTATCTGGAAGTATGAGCCTTCTCGGTGCTTTCCTGTCTCTTCTGGCTTTGCCCGGATTTCACATGCTCTTAACCCTCCCCCTCTATGGTCACAAGCCTAGACTAAGCATCTCTTACCTAAGATTAACATCTTTTTCTGGTCTTTGCTACAAAATAAAGTTCTAACTGTGGATAATCTTAGCAAAAGAGGTGTTCTGATCCCCAATAGATGCTACCTCTATAAAAGCAATGCTGAATCGATTAACCACCTCTTCATCCACTGTCCTTTCTCCTCCTTAGTTTGGGACAAGCTTCTGAAATGCTAGCATTTTTCTTGGGTCCCCTCGGAGTCGGTTGAGGATTTTTTTGTTCAATGGAAAGCCCTTCTTTCAACCCCTTTATTAAAAAACTATGGGCTTTCTCGTTCCCCCATGTGACTTAGGGAATTTGGAAAGAGAGAAACAACCGGATCTTCAGGGATAAGGAGTCGTTGGAGGAAATTGTGTTTGAAAGAATTCTTAGGATGATTAAAGAAAACTTCTCTATTATTCCCTCCAGGGAGGACAAGGTTGAAACTGTAGTTTTCTCTCCTTTTGACAACCTGATTGCTAGGGAATGGATAATTAAATGGGATATTTTCAATGCTCCTAATATTACCAAAAAGTCCAGGGATGGAGTTTGCTAGAGTTTTCCTATGGAAGGCTGGGCCAAAGCCAACTTCGATGGCGTGACCAGAGGAAAGCCAGGGAAGGCTGGGTGTGGTGGGGTCCTAAGGGACTTGGCAGGTAACTTTATGGGAGCTATTGCCACTCCTATGGGGGTCCAAACTAATCACATGGCAGAAGCGGTGGGGGCTTATTACATAATCAACCTTGTTGTGAGAATCAAATGTAAAAATTTATGGCTTCAAGGGGATTCAAAAAATATAATTGATAGCCTTTGTGGTAGGTCCCAGTCCACATGGTCGATTAAAAATTGGATTGAAGATGCTAAGGTTTTACTTAGTAAGTTCAATAGAATAAAAATAACTCATGCTTACCGTGAGGCAAATGCGGTTGCGGATTTTTTTGCCAATGAGGGAGTTAAGAGTGTCAAAATCCTCATGTGGCACAAAAAGACTAACCTCCACTTCAATGTTCAAGCTTTATTGGAGCTCGATGCGGTGAATGGAAAAGAGGTAGCTTCTTGTAATAATGAGGAAGGTATGAGTCATGAATAACAAAATTAGAAGATATAATGGGGCTGAGAGGATCCGGCAGATAAATTATTTACTTTGACATGCTTTGTGGGTCCTGCGAAGCAAAGGAACTATCTAGAATAGGTTCTCTGTCTGCAATAGTACTCAAACTAAGATCTCAAAAATGGGCGGGGAACGGAAGAGGGTGGAACCTACTAGCTTCGAGTCACACACCAAGAACACTAAAGCGTGGAGTAAAATAAGAAGGGGTGGCTTACTTCCATTCATCGAGAAACTCCATGGCCCTAAGGAGGAGATTATTGATTTCTTTGAGAAAAATTGGAATAATGGGGAGGTTCTCCTCTTTGGGAGGAAAGTTCAAATTGATTAAGCTTTGATTTCGGAGGTGACTGGCATTCTGATGGAAGAGCATAAATTTTTTAGAGACATGAAATTCTCTGATGAAGTTGTGTTGAGATTCCCTAAGTCTGAAATGGAGAAGCAAAATCTTGTCAAGATGACGAACAGTTACTATGAAGCGGTCATTATAAAAGCTTTATGGAGAAAAGTGCTAAGGTTATCATGGAGTTCATCACTCTCGATAGCTGCTTCACTAGGGTTTATGGATACCACTTCGTGTTGCTCAATCACTTCCGACATAAGGTGTGTGTTTCTATCCCTTTCTTCTTACTCAGTTCCCTGAGAAATAGCTTTTCTGACCACAGTAGAAGCCCTAAAAGATACCTGATTCTTCATGCAGGTCTTTTAAGGCTCATTTATGAGAACTTTTAGAATATGCCTACCCTTCCAAACCTTATTGTTCCTTTGGAGCTTGATGAGGACGATACTGAGCCTAGCATATCTGATACTAAAGTTTCCCCTAGCTGTGTCAAGAGCTCTTCGCCTCCTCTACCCCCCTTCTACCTCTGGCAGTTCCCCCCAGCCTTCTGGTGCCTGCTCTGTTCCTGCCTCTGGCCACACTAACCCTAATGCTAAAGTGGTGGGCTCTAGCTCTCCGGTTAATAAGTTAGTCTCCTACCCTGATGATTCCCCTGTTGTTTCTGCTAAAGCAAGTCTCCTACCCTGATGATTCCACTGTTGTTTCTGCTAAAGCGACCGAGATCAGTCTTGAGGATCCCCACATCCCTCAGAATATTCAACAGGAGAACTATAGCCCTCCTAGAGGTGCGGAGTCGGTTATTTTTGGGGTCAATTCTGAAAGTGACCCCCCTTTTGACTTCATTGGAACTACCAAGAGCTATTCTATGGACCAGTTTAATTCTGCCAATTGGTTATTTCATGAAATCAGTGAGTTGAAAACTAAAAATCTGTCTCTTCATAGTAAGTTGGGGGAAATTGAAGCCAAAGTTGCAGGGCTAATTAAGCTCGAAGCGGAGAAGAATACCACTGTGAAGGATAACACACAAAAGGACAACACTGTTGAAAATGATATTGAAAAAATTAAAGGTACCATGAAAAAAATTGCTGATCAAAACTGTAGAATTGCTAGACATAACTCTGTTATCATCAAAGCCATGTCCGAAAGACTGGAGAAAACCCAGAAGAGAGCTCTGATTGTTGACCTTGATCAAGAGAAAGACCAGGATGACGAAGCAAGGATCTCTAAGCACACTAGATCAAGTACGAAAAGAAAAGCCCTGACCACCCCACATATGACTCAGATCTTTATGGAGGGGGTCCAGGATATGGTGGACTTGGAAGAGGTTGCAGACGAGCTTCTGAAGTCTATGGATTAGCTGTGGCTGGGCCCAACTTTGTCTGTTTGCTGGCCGTTTAATGGTTTTTTTGCGGCTTTTTGTGGCTTTCTTCTTTAGCTGGTTTTTATCTTTCTGGCAGCCTTTTTGTCTTTTGGACCTCTATTTAGGTCTTAGCTTGTAATGTTACTTTGTGGTTTCGGGTCCCTGTAAAACCCGTTTATCCCCCTTTTATCAAAAACAAAGGATATTACTATGTAGAAGTCTATTAATTTGAATGTTCATATGGAAAAATTCAAAAATCAATAGAGATCAAGGTTATGACAATAGATAACTTCACTTGATGCATAGAATAATAATAAATGTTTTAATTTTGATCAACAAAAATAATTGTTTAGAACATTTTTAGATTCCAACATATGCAAATCTCATTGTTCTAAGCTAGAGACAATCATTGTTCCATTACAAAACTATGCCATCACTCCCTTCATTTCACTATTTATAGTATGACTGTATTTTTTGTCTTATATTGCCTAATTTGATCCGCTTCACTTCAACAACTTACAAATTGTATTTAAATAAATTAATACTTAATTAAGTAATTTCAATTAACCAACCAAAACTATGCATAAATATATATTCAAATTTCACATATTAAAATGAAAAAACAATTTTAAATGAAAAACACAAAATATTCAAAATTTAACAAATTACGACAACAAAATAATAGTATAAAAGAATATATGCAAACAAAAAATAATAGATTCTATGTTAATATTGCCATCTGAAAATTCCACTTTTATTTAGTTTGTTTCATGAAATCAAATGAACTAGAGATATAAAAAAAAGGATGAGAATTGCTTTATTTGGTTACGTAAATATAGGCAAATAGTCAAGCAAAATGTGTACAATGCTAATGAAAAAGCCGGTAGTAAGAAGGTAGGGTTTTCAAAGAAAAGGAAAGGTCAAAATGTTTTGACATTTACCCAAAAAAAAAAAAGAAAGAAGAAGAAAAGAAAAGTTTGGACATTTACCCAGTGCAAGTGTACCCCAAGCTATAGGACAGCAACGAACAAAAATATGAGCAGAAAAACTCATTTCCGCAACGAATGCGTGGGCATCGGTAGAATCACAATTGAGATAATTATCGAATATTCGTAATTGCTTTATCAAAGGCCATACTCGCTTATTTCTTTCAATGCCATACCCTAAGGCGGTACACAGTATTAATTCAGCGTATGCACCCTTATGCTCAAGAAGGGTAGCTTTCTTACAAAGCTTAATTCATGCCCGAAGATCTTTGCTCTCTTCTCCTCCTCCACTACCGTTGAACTTTATTATAGCCAACGCAAATGTGGCATTGGAGTGAGATGCATTGGCAACCTTTTCCAAAAGAGAAATTCCTTTTTCCCTTCGTTTGAGGCAGTAGAAATTGAGCTGCAAAACATAAACAAACACACCATTAGTATGACCTGCGAGACATGATATATATAATGCTTGAGGGTGTCACTCAAACTCGAATAGTTTGGTTTATAAAATGTGATTGGAGGGTTAAGCAGCCACAATTTTTTTATCAGGAAACATGTAATTTTTATGCTCAGCTGTTTGACTGATACTGATAACATGTTTAATTTTACGATTAAGTGATTGTCAATCGATCAATAAAACCTACAATATATAATTGCCAGAGGACGAGCTCAATAATTTAGGCTTGCGAGGTACGTTGATCGGCTTATGAGGTAGGTTGGTTAACTGTTAAATCATCCACAATGCAGAAGACATGGAGACTACCACAGATTTAAATCATCCACAACTAGACCTTATAATGACCCTAAAGGAAACACTTGTAAGCCAGCCAGGTACAATTTAATGCTGATACAGTAAAGCTGAATTTGTGACATTATTATTTCCTGTCAATCCACAGTCCCTACAGAAAAGACTCATGATTCTTTGCGTAAGGCATTTCTTGTAAAAGTCGTCCTACTGGGTGTTCTATAGTCAAGCCAAATTTGGGATATCATTGTTTCACACGGGGTGTTTTACAAAAATAGGTTGATTCCAGAGGTGTTAGGGTTTAGGTTAGAAAAGTGACAATCGACACAAGTTTAAGCGGCCACAATTTTTTTATCAAGTTTAGTTTTACGCTCAAGTTATTGCCAATAGATCAATAAAACCTACAATATATAATCGACAGAGGACAACTATAATAATTTAGGTTTGTCAAGCGAGTTGATCAGCTTTAAAATCATCCACAATGCACAAGACAACACCAACACAATCCAGCCAGCCTAACATAATCTAATGCTGATGCAGTAAAGCTAAATTTGGAACATCATTAGCTCTTATACATCCACAAATAGACCTAATCATGTCCCTGAAGTAAAGGCTCATGGTTCATCATTATACAGTAAATCCAAATTTGGGATATCATTATTTCCACTGAGGTGTTTTACAGAAATATGTTGATTCCACAGAGGTGTTGGAGCTAGGTGAGAAAGCTGATAATCAACAGAGGTGACTTCAATCTAAATTAGTTCTTGTAATATGCTTTTAATGTCAGTTGTTTAACTGATACTGACAACTATAATATATAACTGGCAAAGGAATATCTCAATAGTTTAGGTTAAGATTACAAAGGTGATAATCAACAGCGGTGTCTTGACTATATAGTACTGTTATTATTATTGCTCTATAATTTGAGATCATGTCGTAATTTTGTCAACTGTAAAATCATACACAATGCAGAAGGCATCAACACCACAACTATACCTGATAATGTCCCCTAAGGTAGTGCTGACCTAATCCCTTTATTCTTATGGTGAGTATACTTCTCATCAAAGGTGACCTAATCCCTTCCTTGTAGATTCTGAAACAGAGATAAATTAAAACAGAGGAAAAACATTCAACACAGAAAGCTGCAGCTTTTCTTTATTCATTGATAATGAAAATAGGTTACAGATGCCTCTTTATATACAGGTCTTAAACAGATCAAGAGACTACTAAAAATAGCAATGGTCTAACAATGATCACATGAAAAAACTCTTTTAACTGTACATCCCAGATAAAGGCAAACAGTAAGGCAGTGCATGACGGTGAATGGCATGTAGAACTGCATGTAGAACTAAACATCAATATCACATATCAACATTCTTTCAGATCTAAATCCAAGGAATATGGTGATGCAGGTTTCAGGTTTAAGTAAGCAATATTTTACTGGTTTTACTTAGCTGTTTTGCTGATACTGATTTTTTGTGTAAGAGGATATTGTGATTTCTGAGTCGGTGCTTTAAAGAAATATATCTACTCTACATAGCTAATAGGGTTTAGGTTAGAAGGGTGAAAATCTACAAAGGTGTCTAGGCTCAACTCTAGGATTCATAGAAGGGTGAAAAAAATCTAATAAAATTTTAGACAACCTAAGAGGTTAAAACGCCTATAGACAAATAGATCTGAGAATGAAGGCATCTGTTATATTCGGTTACCCTGAAATAAAAAACTACATCACTAAATGAATACAATATGTGGGTCTGTAGACCAGTAGATTTTGAGCAAAGTAAACCACGAAAAATGTAATAAGGAAATATGGTCAACAACATTTTTATGATAAAATAAGAGAGAGCAGTGTAAGTAAACTGGCCTCTTACCATGCCAAGCGTGTAACAGGCCTCCATGTTTCCAGAATCTGCACATTTTATTATGAAATCCTTATTCCGTGAAGTACACAAGGATTGAGAGGCACATCGCAACACTATTGGCTGCTTGCCTAGCATATTAAGCCTCCTGCATCAGCATAAATTTTTAAAAAAATCAATAAATGAAGAAAAAAAATCTCCTATACTTAACACTACTTTTGAAGAAAAATAGATTTCTTACACCAGAAGTGCTCCAATGAACTCTCTGGCATGGTTTGAAGTGGAGCTTAGTTTACACAAAATACAGGTGACCATTTCATCTGGAATTCGGTCAAAATGATTGATTGCAGAATTCCTACAACCTTTTACCATCCCAGGACTTGCATGATCATTTTTCAGACCAGTTTCCAACTTTTCCATTAGAGGGGGAGAAGGCAATGAATAACATGTTCCTCTTCTGAATCCTATGGTATTCAATAACAGAATTCTATTAACATTAAGTTCTTAATTAATAAATATTTATCTTATTAAGAATCAAGGTATAGAAAATACCTAAAATTTGGTGAACTAGGAAAATTTACTGTCAACAATTCACTGGAGGAAAATTCACGACTACTAGAAATTCACCATGGAAAATTAACCACCAAAAATTCATGCAATTAATTTTTCACATGGTGAATTGTCATGAGGTGAATTTTCCCACGGTGAATTATTGGCGGTAAATAAAATTGAGGAGGTGCAAATGGATTGAAGGTAAATAACATAGAAAATAATGCAACATGCAAACAATACCTTCACTTAAAACCCTTGTTTCTCTGCAGATAGAGCTAAAGTAGAGTGCACCCTATCTCCACTTGATTTTCTCTTTTGATGTGTTGAATGGATAAGATGAGGATATGATGAAGATTAGCTGGGCTATGGAAGAGGTAGATATAAAGTGCAGTAGTATAAGGCTATGAATATCGAAGATTGTTGCAAATGAGATGGGAGACCTCTAATTTATAGAAATTTCGTGAGAGAAATCAGGGGCTAAGATGGATTGGATAATGGATGGCTAGGATTGCATGAGGATTAGGGCTAGGAGCAAATATGTAGTAATGTGACAAATGTCAAATGAGGGACAAGGGCTAGGGTTAGGAATGAATTAAGGAAACATCCTTATCAGAATGGCTAGGATTAAGAGGTGAGATTAAATTGGATGGATGAGATGAAAAGTTAGTTTGACTTTTTGAAATTGTCTAGATTCATTGAGCTTAGGAAATGTCTCAATTACAAATGTGAGGGGGACATTTGTCAAATGATGACAAGTTTAGATTGTTATTCATATGAATAATTTTTAATTCATAGAATTAAAGGAGTTAGAATAAAGTGGAATTAAACAATGAAGGAAAATGTAATGGAAATTAATTAGCCTAAATTGATTAATTAAATAAAAGTTAATTAATTGAATTATTTGAAGGATTTTGACTTAGTTAATTAAATATAAAATTTATTTAATTAAAGGTGATAGATAAGGGTAATGATTAATTAATTAAATAATTAATGAATATTTACTTAGTTGGTTAGGAGAAGAGGGGATAGATATGATGGTTAAATTAATTAATTAAATAAATATTATATACTTAGTTAAAGACTTAAGATATGCTAAAATTAGGCAAGGTGAGATATGGTAAAATTATAGGTGTCTCCAAAAATAATTTTTAAATAATTGAAAAATTAGTAAATATTAAATAAGTAAAATAACTATAAAATAACTCTGAAGTAAACAAAACAAGTTTTTTTTTTTGTATTAAATATATCTTGAATGTTACATAATATCTGTGAACCCTAAATGAGCCTTACTTCAAACAAATGACCACAATTAGCTGTTAGTCCATTCAAAATAATCTAATCTAAGATTCCTATGAAATATTTGACTATGCTAAAATATGCAAACTAAGTAGAACAAAGACCACTAAATTGCAAGCACATAAAAGCATGATCAAAACTTTACTTCATAGTGAATTGGTGCTTCTATGGAAAGAATCCCTTTCCCAATCCTTTGCTAAGCTCCATGATATGTTGATGATATTTTGATGATCAAGATGATGGAGTGAAATGGACAAAATTAGCTCTCAATTGAAGAGACTAACTTTACATGAAGATTGTGGATCAAGGAGATGAAATGCTAAGATTGTGGAGGATTTGTTGAAGAATGAAGCCTTTTATTTATAAAATGTCAAATGCTAAGAGTGCTCAAAATAGAGCAATGTGGGATAATAATTTGACCAATGAGATGAAGCCACTTGTCAACTTGTGATAGGTTGAGGAATAAGCACATTTTGGTCAATGTGCCAAAGAGAGGGAGATTCAAATTTGAATTGACAGTTAAATGTTGAGTTTGACCTTTGCAAGGGACATGTAAGAGCCATGTAATAGCTCATAAATGCTTTGTTGAATGTACATGTCTAGTTATTTTTGAATTCAAATTTGAGGGAATATTCCTCAAAGATGCCATGTTGAGAGAAAATGATGATTTAATAAATCAATAAATTGATTTATTTGTGCAAGTGGGAAAAGCTAGAGGATGTGATGGGTGGTTAGGCTAGATTATTTAGGATTAGAATATATTAACTGATGATTAGGGGCTTTGACTCTTTTGACTTAAATATTTTGATTTATTTAAATCAAAAGGGGTGGAAGGTGATTTCAGACTTAATTAAGTAAAGGTTTGATTTATTTAATCAAAGAGGATGATGTTAGGATCAAGTTGATCTATTTAATTTAAATTGATGACTTTAGGAGATTGATAAATAAACTTAATTTATTTTGATGAATGGATGAATATGACCTAATAAAATACATTATGCCAATTTTGCATGTCTACATTTTGCCCCTCTTTGAAGCAATGTACTTGTTGCATTGGTTCAAAGAATAATCTTACCACAATCAAATTTTAAAAAATATCTAGTTTTATGGATGCCCCAGCGGAAAGAAGTACATTGGTACATTGCCCCCTTGAGAGATCAAGTGAAAAGATTCGATTTGAAGGTCAATCTGACAATAAAGAGGTTCACGATGGACATATGGATGGTTATGATGATGATGCAAATGATAATGTAATGCATGTGATATGGATGAGATGGATGATTATGATATGCTATGATTATGAGATGCATGTATGCTAATGATTTGTGGATGCAGGATGGATGCAAGATGGATGCATTGGTGATGTTATGTTAGCACGGTGAGAAGAGAGAAGAAATGAGATGATAAGAGGATCCAACAAGTCCATGATCTGACGAGACTTTATTAGAGATGATGATGATGATTTGCTTATCAAGGATTGGGATTGTAAAAGGGATGCTTACCTTATGTTTGATAATACACATAGATACAATGCATCAAGGTATAAAAAACTAAGATGGTGTTGTACCTAGTGCGATGGACTTTGACTTGACAAATAGATAAGAGTATTCTTGTTCACACTTGACATATGGAAACCTTGCTAGGACATACCTAACAAAGCAAGTATTCGTCAAGTTATTTTACAAGAATGTCCAACAAGCACAACAAACAAAATATAATGATTGTTACCCCATTCATATCTCTCTAAATCCTTCGTTTGGATATCATCAAGAGGTCTTTGGAATGAGCGCAATAAGATAAATCCAAATAAGAGATCAAGATTTTTTGGAATGTTTTGAGGTTTTTTTGGTATTTTCAAAATTTTACAAATGTTTTTATTTTTTAATTTTTTAAATGTTTTGGGGTTTTCTGAGATTTTATGGATATTTTTGGACTTTTTGCTTTTTTTAATGTTTTTGGATTTTGATGTTTTTTGAATGTTTTTGGATTTTGATGTAATGATCAATCACCTTGCCTTTTAAACTTAGAGATGTCAGATTCTAATGTTTTTGACATTTTTTAATTTTTAGTGTGTATTTGGATTTTGATATGTTTCACATTTTTGATGGCATGTTTCAATTTGGATTTTGTTCAGATCGATTTGTGATGATAACACATTAGTTTATGCAACATAAGGGATATCATTGTCTGTAAGCATTGATGATGATAACATTTTGACAATGCATGATATCCTGATGATGCATGTTTGATGAAGCTTAATTTTGATTTGTTTGACATTTGATGTGTTACACTTATTGATTGCAAAAAAAGATGAAGACTAATAAGGAATGTATTCTCGCCATGGCCTAATGATTTGGATTTTTGCTCACATGCGATTTGACCAATTGATTTGATTCTATATTTGCCAATGTTTGGATCACTACATAAGCAAGATTTATTCCCAAAGTTAAATATCTGTCTAGCATGTATGCCATGGAATATGAGCTTATGCTCATAGTTTGGATGTTATGATGTCTTTACTTTTGTTACTTTGTGGCTGTTTAAACTTTGTTGAAACCTTTTATGGGGATATCCTGTAGCATAATATTTTCATATTCCTGTAGCTTATTGTGTTGACTTGATTACATTTATTGCCCCGTTGACTCCCTAAATGACTAGTATATTGCATACAGTTTTTGAATGATGAAATAGATTTAAATGTGTGATTAATGAACGGATATCATGTATGTGCCATACACCTTTTTCTTCGCATTTGTTACCTTTTGTATCACAGGTTGTTGAAGAATGATCGAGTCAAGCGTAGCTGATCTTGGCCTTGCAGTAAAGTCCATTTCCTACATGACTTCGAGGAAGCACTGGCGAAGACTCTTTGACCGAAACCGTTGGGAAATATTTTTAATGACAGTCAATCTGGAAAGAGTGGAGCACTAGATTCTCTCTGGATCAGGTTGAATGCATAAATTCATTTATGAAGTTTGTTCCTTGATTCTGGGATACACTTTACTTCCACGTCTTTTTTTGATAGGGTTAGTTAGTTAGTTGTTCTTTTGATTTAAAAATAATATACTCCTCCTGCGCGAGTGGGTAGATATAGTTAGAGTAAGGTAGATGATAGTTAAAAAAAAAAGATAGAAGCATAGTGATAGCATATATCATGTAAGAGTCAGTATGATAATGAGAAATAGAATCTGTATGACAAGAGACAGAGTTTGTTGTTAGTTTCTATATCAACAAAGCAATGTATACCATTATGTTTTCATGAATAAAGTTCAATGAAGTTCTGAGTTTAGTATCTGTGTAATCGGTAGATGCTTGCTAAGGGGGCCCACTTAGTAAGTATCTATAGCTAGTTAGTTAGTTGTTCTTTTCTGTTGATCTTTAGTTAACTTTCATCTTTGAAGTTTTCATACAAACTCAGTCTTGTACTGCTCCTCCAGCATAGAGAATCCATCCCTGTGCCTGTTCCTATAGCATAAGGCCAGTTCATAGTTTGTGCTTCAGTCGTAGCTGTTATGGTTTTTGTTTTAAATTTAACATAGTTGAGCTAAAGAATTTTGCATTACCTTCCTATAGCATGGATTGAATTCCTTTCCAGTATTTATTTCTACTAAGATTTGACCAGAATTAGTTCTTAGTGCATATATTTTTTTGCGCCATTTAAAGTATACGTCCCCTAGTTTGACAAGTAAATGAATGTCCATAGAGAGATATAAGTCACCTGTCGGAATGTCCAATTCCCAGGAAAAGTTTTACTATGATTTTCATATCCTTTTGTGGGTGCGACCAGCTTGGATAAGTGTATGGATGGATGGATATTGTAAGTACGCAAAGGATGCCAAGGATTATCTTGTGATAAGATACAATGTTTAGATAAAGAATGCTCATTGCATAATGCTTCATGTCTCAGATAGCATTGGATAGGATAGGATCAATGAAAATGACCCATGTCAAGATGTTTGTACCATAAGCAAGCATAAAGTGTGCCCAAAACTTTCATCAAGATCAAGATAACTCAGATGATGAATATAGATATATGCACACGGATGGAAATGAATTGGATAAATGGTTTATGGATTAATGGATTTATTATGGATAAGATGGATGGAGTGCACAATTTATTATGGATGGGATGAGATGCTTCCATCTGACCTAGCGCACGTAGATGCTCGATTCCACACATGATGCTTGTTTTCCAGGTTTTTGTCATGGTCTTGCCCCAAGCACCACCCATGGGGTTTTCACTAGAGGATGAATTTTTTCTTTAATATTTTCAATCAGTTTTATGATTCTTTTTTCATATTTTTTGATTTTTTTGGTTTTTCTAAATGATTCATGCTGACCCACCTAGTGGTGTCAATGTAGATGCTTCTATCATAATGTTCCATCAATATCCTACCTAAAGAAGTTTTCTTGATAAGGTATGTGCACTTGAATGCAACCTTTTGGGATTCCTGAGCTGCTTTATTGATACTAGTGTTGACTTTTTCTTGGTGCGCACATCACAATAGAGTTCCTTTTGAGTCCTTATGATGAAGGGTCATTGCCAATACATGGTCAATGTAAGAACTGGATATCATGTGTGGAGGCATGGATGAAGTGTGTTTAGGGATAAGAGATGGATTGGTTGAAAGTTTGGAAAATTTGACACTCCAAACTTGGGAAGATGAGCAATGATGGGTGGATACAAAAGTGTGTGTACAATTAGGACCAACTACTTGATACACTTTGTACCTTGCTTGAAAAGCTTTCTTTTCCTATTGTGTACATCTTTCATGGATATTTTTCCCTTTTATATTTTTCCCCATAGTTTCTTTGACTGATGGAGTTTGATAGGGATGATGTTTCTTTGTATTTTTTGATATCCATTTGTATTTGATTTGTCCATTATGCTTTCTAGCTTCTTTTTCTTTGATAACGTTCTTCGTACTTTGATTCAATTCTTTCTTTTGATGTTGGTCCCAATTTTCGGATGGGGGTGATGGATCTATGAAGATTCATGATGTGGTTGGTTGTAGTATTGACATTAGTTTCATTATAAGGATTCTTCGTGCTCCCTATGTTGATGCTTGCACTAGATAAAGTTGCCCCTAGTATAGTGCTAGTGGAACCTTCATTCCTTGATTCTTCCTATTCCAAGTGCTCTCATTTAGAATGCACTCTCTGATAAATGACCATTGTAGATGATATTATTGGAATTTGATGCTCTACTGACTTTAGAATATCCTATTTTGTTTGACTTACTTCCTTAAGTGGATAATGTTGGATATATTCATACATGATGTCTTTAGTTTAGATTTTGGATATATCTAATCCTGATGTTGACAACTCTATTTGGCTGTAGAAATCAATAATCTACTCTTTTTGTGTAATAATATTAGGAGTAAAGGAATCTTGTTCTGAATGAAGATCATCTACATGTCCATCTATAGAAAGCATCTCATGGGTAGATGGAGGAGTATGTGTTACATGGATATGATCATCTTGCATAGATAGTAGAGTGTCCATTAGATTATTGTAGTATCTTGAAGATAAAAATTCTTGATCTTGAATGATTTTAGAGTTGCTTTCGACATGCTTTGGATCAAGTTCTTGACATGGGTCAGTTTCAAAAGATGGATTGATTATAAAAGGGTTCTTGGATGTCATCATTAGACATGGTAAGTGGTTTAATATCCTCAAGTTTTGAGTTTAGGGTTCCTTTAGTATCTATAACCATGAGGTGAAAGGATGTCAACATGTCTTAGAAAGGATCATTTCTAGACTTTGGTGAAAGATTTTGATCATGCTCTAGAATAATATTTTGAGATATTCCCTCTAACTCATAAGGCAATCTAGAGACATTTTCAATATGATCATTGGTCAATGGATCATGCATTATGTCAATAGAATCAAATAATTCTAACACTCCTTGATATAGGTCACTAAAAAGTGGCTCTTGATGTATGGTGAGTTGATCATTAGATGGGGTAAAAACATCTTTAATATGCTCCTTAATTTGAACATTGTTTTCAAAAATTGTGGCAAAGAGATTGTGAGTGTCTTCAACCATAGGGTAAAGTGATGTTGACATTTCTTGAATTGGATCATCATCGAGTATTGTTGGTGGATTTTGATCATGATTGAAAAGTAACTCTTCACCTATGTTGATTTGATCTTCGGACAAGATAGAAACATCTTCAATGTGCTCTTTGATGAATAGATCTTGATCATTGCTTTCAACAATTGTGGTGGGGAGATTGTCAATGTTATCACCAGTGGTTGAATGTTCATTATTTCCCAATAGTTATCATTTTTTGTGCCTTTTATTGTGTTTATTGGGTAGCTTGAGAGGCTTGTTGAACTGGTTGAGGTTGTCTTGCTTGTTGTGTAGCTAGATATTGTTGGATGGACTTTTGGTAGGCCTGGTGAGCTTTTAGCGCAATGTTATATTGTCTTGCTATGTTTTGTTTTGGTGGTAGTGGAGGTGGATTTAGAATTGTGTTGGATGTAGTGACAAGTGTTTGAGATATGCTTGGAGTGATTATGGTAGTGAGGGGTTGAGATGTGATGGGTGTGAGAGCGATGGTTGGAATGATTGAAGTGATAGTGATGGTTGGAATGACTAAGGCGATAGGTCCTTGGGAGACCATATTTTGATTTGTCAGGATTGATGTTATAATTTGATTAGATACCATTTGTTGGTGTGATTTCAATGGTATATTAAAAGGATTTGATGTGATGGCTTGATTGGTGTTAGGTTGATTGATTTGGATATAGTGATTGGTGCTACGTAAAGGGGGAAGCCCTAAACCAAGAAATGATGTTGATATGGGTAATGGTGGTGGATATGTCTCTTGGGACAATGAATCAACTATTTTGGTAAGTGTAGCAATTTGATCTCACCAAATTTGATCTTGATTTCAATCTTGACTCCCTTGATATAGTTGATTTGGTTTTTGTTCAAGTAAATTTTGGATGCATACATGTGGTTTTTGAATGGGATCATGGACAAATTGATTTTGGAGAATGCTCTGACTCGGGATGATGTTCAAATTTGGCATGATAGGTTGAAATTGAGCATTGTTGATGTTGGGGATAAAATTTCCTTGTTTTAGGTAACTTTGATTTTGCATGGTGTTACCTTAACTTGGATTAATACACAAAATCATTAACACCTTGTTTGGACTTTGAACAACATTTGTGTGATTCACAAACATTTTATACCAAAGTTTTCTGGATTCATGTTTGAAAAAATTGTACTTGGTATATTCACTTTTTGTATGTATAGATTTGGTGGGATGATGTTGGTTGTTTGAAGACTCATGCATTGATTGTTTGGTGGATAGACTTGTAAGTTTGGAATTTTATTTAAATCTACCATCGGCAAAGGTGTTCCAAGATTTAGATTGGGTAGAATCACAATTGTTGTAACATTGAGGTTTGTAGGAGATAATGATCCTATGTATGGATTTTATAAATGTGAATTTTGAAAATCCATTGGTTTTGGAAGGCTTTAATAGTTTGGTTGGTTTGGATTACTCATAATTTATGGATCAAGTTTATATTCCTTGTTCCTCTTGTGTTTTGACCTTATTGTAAAAGTGACCTCTAAGGTGTTTAGGACCAATGATGAGATGATGGATGAAAGGGGTAAATGATATGAGTGTTGAACGTTTAGGGACTTTAGATCAATACTAGACTTAGGGTTTGATTTTGATTGGTTTGATTGGATAATGAAATTGTAAACCCTAAGATGTTGGATTTGATCCTAGGATGAACTTGTTCAAAGGATTGCTAATTAAATTAAATGTATGAGAAAGGATGCATTCCCATACACCTAACTAAACAATGTGATTTTGATTTTGATGATTTACCGAAGTCTAGAATGATGCTTCCAAAGCTCTAAATTTTTTTGGTGGGATGGGATGATAAATGTTTGAATGCATGAAGTGTTTGATTTGATCCTAAATAAACCTAGGAAGGACTTGTTTATGAGACCAAGATAGTCAAAAACATGCTTTTCTCTAAGAGTAATTCAAAACGAAAAGACCAAAGTTTGCTCGAAAGACAATAAAAAGATAAACAAGAAAATGTGTGGGGTCAAAAGTGTTATCTTTGCTTAATTGATTCTTTTTACCAGAAAAATTTCTTTATTAGCTTTCAAACTGAATGTGCAATGTCCTAATTTTCTTTCATCCCACAAAGTGCATTATGTGGAAATTAAGAAAATCAAGACAAAGGTTACCTAAAGTTGACCTTAGTAGGAGAAAATTGAGATGAAATCCAAATTTTTAGAAGCCTATAAGGATATGAATCCAAAGGCCAAGCAATAAAATGTGAATTTGTTCAAGGATATTTGCTTCTCCTAAAGGGTTTGAGATTTGATTCTCATGTTGAATGTTGGTTTTCCAATGTTTTCAATCAAAGTACTATGTTTTCAAACTAACTCACAAGAAATATAACATCCCAGCTCAATTGGTATGTTGTTCTTAGTGGGCTTACCTCATGCCCTTCGTAGTAGAAGAGATGATTTTACATGCAATCAAGGAAAAAAAATAAAGGTATGTTAAGAATGAAG
Source organism: Sequoia sempervirens (assembly GCA_007258455.2). Lineage (NCBI taxonomy): Eukaryota > Viridiplantae > Streptophyta > Pinopsida > Cupressales > Cupressaceae > Sequoia > Sequoia sempervirens. Next base: position 123,095 of record VDFB02263420.1, read on the forward strand.
TCTTAACTTCTATATTTTAACCAGGATTGGACATGGCAAGTAACTTCTTGGAATCTAAGTTCCATTGTGCCACTTTGATAAAATCGTTGGTTACTACAAATAAGGGTTTTATTTTAGACTTTTCATCTGTGGAGATTGACCCATACAACGAGAGTCCCTTTTCAAATCCATCTCATGAGAGTCAACTGCATGATACTGGCATTTACTCCAAGACCCATATTTATATCCCAGCTTGAAATACTCTTGGCTTTAGAGTGTTACTAGTTGATTCGTTACCTTGGGTGAGTACATTTTCCCCAAGGCAGGCTCTCTAAGATAGACAAAAGTGAGCAAACATATTCATAGTTCGATCAACCTTCATTTAGAAAGAAAGGGAGAATATATGAAATAGGTTCCAATCACACTCATAAAGTTTGTTTTTCAATTTTAGTTCCCAACATGAAGTGTGGAGGGAACCTCTTATTAAACTTAATGTCACCAAAAAAAAAAAATTATTGTCAAGATCGCCATGATGTGCGAGAGAAGCACATACATCTTTTCAAGTGAAATTACTTTGCAAAAAATGTTACAAAAACATGAAATCACTTGTTCATTTTAACTTCAAAGCAGTGATGATTTCATTTTAAGCACCAAAAATCAAATGTGAAGATTGCCTTGCTCAATTTGTTAACCCCAAATAAAACTTAGTGAGTTTTTCTTAAGATTCGTTTTAAGCCCTTTGTAGCAAGAATTTGATTTTTTTCTTTTTAGACCCAAGATGAAAAAAATGTGAGTTGGTATAAAATAAAAAATTAAAGCATAGAATGGAAACTATTTAAATTATTTAAAAATGCTTTGTGAATTTCAAGTTTTAACACCCAATTTTCTTCAACTCCAATCTTCTTATTTTTGTTTAGTTCCAATAAGAGCGTAAAAGCACCGTTGTTTCTATAGACACAAAAAATTGACATCATGCATAATCATATTTTCTCATCAATTAAATAAATCAAGTTTATTTTCAATCTACCAAAGTCATCAATTTAAATTAAATAAATCAACTTAATCCTAACATCACCCTCCTTGATTAAATAAATCAAACCTTTATTTAATTAAGTTTGAAATCACCTTCCATCCCTTTTTATTTAAATAAATCAAAATATTCAAGTCAAATGGGTCAAATCATGTAATCATCATCTAAGTTAATATAATCCTAATTAAATCTAATCTAATGCATGTCACATCCTCTAGCTTTTCCCACTTGCACCAATAAATCAATTTATTGATTTATTAAAATCAACATTTTCCATCAACATTACATCTTTGAGGAAAATTCCCTCAAATTTGAATTCAAAATAAAGTTGAAATGTACATCCAACAAGGAATTTAATAGGTCTTACATGTCTCTTACATATCCCTTGCAAAAGTCATACTCATCATTTAACTCTCAAATTCAAATTTGAATCTCCCCCTCTTTGGCACATTGATCAAAACTTGCACAATCCTCAACCACTCACAAGTTGACAAGTTGCTTCATCTCATTGGAAAAATCTTTATCCTGCATTGCTCTCTCATAAGTATTCTTTCAACTTGAGAATCTTTAAATAGAGATCATCTCCATTGATTTAATCCTCCACAACTTGATCCACAAAGCTAATGCAAAGGCACTCTCTTCAATTAAGAAATGATTTTGTCCACTTCACTCCATCTTCAAAGAATTTTATCATTTAGCTTATTTATCAAGGGTTGGGAAAGGGTCACTTCTCACAAGTGACAACAATCCACTATGGAATAGGTTATTCATTATGCTTTTTAGAATTTCAACTAACTCGTTTTGTTGAGTTGTTTATAGATCATAATGGATTATTTCATAAAGAATTCCATGTTGTTTTCTTTCTTTTAACTAACTTCATGATGATATATATAGAAGAGAAATAAAACTTGCAGATATTTGGTGTTACATTTGGCACCCACCTTGGTTTGATTGCTATTTGCAACTATAAATGCTTTTTCATTATTTGATTTTGAGCATTTTACATGGATGGAATTTCCAACTATAACATTTGACCAAAATCCTCTAAGCTTTTTTGAATATTTGTTTGATTAATGCTTCCCCATAACCATGTGTTTTCCCTTGCATTACTCTCAGGAATCTACAATATCTTCATATTTCTTTTTTTAGAAGCTAATGATTTGTAGGATTAGTGTGACTTTATATTATCTAAACAAGAATGTGACAGAGCTTTATTCATTTTTTTGATTTTTATGATCTCTCTATTTATGTCTATAATGTGGCATCTCCAATTATGGCATTCATTTATGATGGCACAAATGCACATACATTTTCCCAGTTGCCACCTACTTTAATAGAATGACCAAGAGCTTGCTTGCCATTTTCCAAGCTTCCTAAACTAGAGTACACATTTAGCAAATTAAAAATCATAATCTAGTCTGGAATTGTACTTGTGTGCCTCATTTCCCTAAGTACTTCAATAGATTCATTAGGATTTTTACATGGCATATACCTTGCTTTTATGGCATTCTAAATTGCCACCGTATAGTGAGGCATTTCATCAAAACTTGTTTTTCGAGCCATCTCTATAGAACTTGACTGCTCATTTCTATCAACAATCCCCTAGATAATTTCACCTACTTCAGCCTCTTGTAATAATAGATACCCCAAGTACTAGAGTGAATTCCTCCATCTATATGGCACCAATAGATTGCAATGTTGGACAAGTATAACATAATTTTTGGAGAATCCTTAGGCGTGCAATGAGGATGTTTGAAAAATAGGTGATTCTTAAGCATCGATGGCTAGTTTCCATTAGACATCCTGCCAAACACAGGAAGCTAGCTGGGAACCAGGCAGAAAAGGAATACGATGTTTTTAAAGATTGACATAGATATCTACCAAGAGAAGAGAACAACATAACAACACTAAGAGGATTTGTTACCATGATGTCACTTTATCTCCGATGCACTTGTTCTTTGGTGAATATGGTTGCTCTCACAACTTTAATCTACATGTGGTGCCCTTAAGACAATAACTTTGTTTGTTCGCAATTTCTAAACTTGGACTCATATTTGTTGTGCTCTATGTATGGTGTTGTTTGCTAAGTATCATTTTGAAAAGTAGTGCTTATATTTTCAAATTGCTATACATTATGACATCCATGTTAAATACAGATTAGTGGGGATGCTAGAACGGTTGTGGAGTTTGTCCTTACACCTGCTATCTGCATTTTCTTGAGTGTTCCAAAAAATGGTTGGTGTAAAGTATTGAGGGGAGGCGTATGTCTGGAAAATTCCCCATTCCATCCTCGAGATCTCTGTCCTCATCACTACTCCTCCTTAACATTTCCTTTTCAAATGTATCCATTTAGCACATATCTTGCAATTATCAAGGAATGTTTTTAGGCATTCTATAAAAAAAAATTCATGCTTTACGTTTTGATTTTGGCACATGTAGCAAGGAGCCCTATCAAAAGCCATGAGGATGTTGATCGAAGGTCATAGAATTTGGTTTTACACTAACGATTTGCATTATTTTGAAATATTTTTTTTGACATAGTGGGCACGGCTTTAGGAAACCAATTGCATTATTTTGAAAATTTTAAATTTGTCAATGGTGTTAGTTTCTAAAAAAAATTGAATTTCTTTTTTTCACTTGCCAATTGCATTTTCTTGAAAGTTCCTTAAAGGCCATTTATTCGTTTAGGTTTTCTTTACACCTTATCCGACTGCATAGTTCCTACAGTCATTATTTTCTATTAGAGAACAATACAAATCAGCTTTACACCTATCATAATGATGTCTGGGTTTTAGCAGACTTAAGATTTGTTGCAGATTCACATGTAAACTCTAAACAAGATATGGTAGATTGGAATAGGGAAAAAACCCACTATACCAGCTGAGTTAAGATGACCACTTACCAAATGGATTTTAGACTTTACACTTGTCAAATGCATTTGCTTGAAAGTTGTTAAATACTTTATTTCCTATTGTTCATATGCCTATACACTTGCATTAGTTTGAGTGTTTCTAAAGTATTTTCAACAAATCTTGTCAATAAATCTCATCCAACCAGAAATTTGTGTTTCCCAAGGAATGTGTTGCTTTAAATGCTTCATTCAATTCTTTTTCTTTTTTTTGAAAGAGCATATAGTTGCAAGAAGTTAGTAGAATACAATAAATTCACAATTGCTAGTGGGAAACATGGGAAGGAAGGCAACATGTCAACATAAATTCACAATTATCATTTGGCATTCTCTTGAAAGGTTACAACATACCAAGGTGGAATATAAGATAGTGAATATCAACATCAAATGTGTAGATGAAAAGTAACACTTGTTAAAGCCTTATTTATGAGGACACGAAATCTTGATCCCCAATCCAAGATAACAATGTTTTCTATTTTTAGGAATGTCACTAATGCTTAGTTTAAATCAAGAACAATATATGATGCTCACATGGATTTAAATCATTTTATGCTATTATAGTACACATTCTTTTTAATGCTTACCTAATAATGTGGATAGGTTTAAATCACCATTTTGTATATGTTTCAACATTTTAACCTTTGTCATGAAGATCATCAAAAGAAAAAAAGGACTTTAAAATCTATGCATAATTTAAGCTTTCAAGGAAATTGAACTTTTACATTAAGGTTATCACTAAATGCATGCATTATGTGTTCAACATAAATCTCATTTCTAATATCTTATTTTTTGTGTTCTTATAGTTGAAAGGTGACATTGAAATCAAGTATTGGAACCAAATGAAGAAAAAAATTAAATTTGAATATCGATAAAGCATTTTTTAATGCTTAGAGTGTCCATTCTACGCTTTAATTTTCTATTTTTTATCAACTCACCTCTTTTTGGGTCTCTAAAAAGAACACTTCAATTTTTCATTGCAAAGGGTTATAAAGAATGTTAGACACTTACTAGTTTTACAATTTCGAATTAAAAAATTGAACAATAAAGTCTTCATCTTTCCTTTGGTGCTTAAAATGAAATAAATCATTGATTTGAAAGGTTAAAGTGAACATGTGTTTTTCATGTTTCTTAATCTCTTATTCAAAATAATCTTATCTAAAAAGGCATATGCACTTCTCTTGTGCTTCATGGAAATCTTGAGAACCAAAATCCTTTTGATGACATTAAGTTACATAAACAATTTCCTCCACACTTAATTTTGGGAACTAAAATTGAAAAAATCTTTACAAGTGTGAGTAAAATTATTTCATGTGTTCTCCCTTTGTTTCTAAATGAAGGTTGATCAAACTATGAATATGTTTACTTGCTTACAGTGTCTATCTTAGAGGGCCTGCCTTGGGGAAAAAGTACTCACCCAAGGGAACAAATCAAATGGTAACACTCTAAAGCCAAGAGTATTTCCAACTGGGATATAAATGTGGGTATTGGAGTAAACACCAGTATCACATGGTTGGCTCCAATGAGATGGATCCAAAAGGGGACTCTTGAAATATGGGTCAATCTCCACAAATGAAAATTCTGAGCTAAAACCCTTGTTTATAGTAACCAACCAGTTCATCCAACGAGTTTATCAAAGTGGTGCATTGGAACTTAGATTCCAACAAGTTACCTACCATGTTTGATCTTGGTTAAAATATGGAGGTTAAGACTTCATTCTTAAATACCTTTATATTTTTTCCTTGGTTGCATGTAAATTCATCTCTTCTACTAAGAAGGGCATGAGACAAGCCCACCAAGAAAAACATACCAATTGATCTAGGATGTTATATTGCTTGTGAGTTAGTTTGAAAACACAGTGCTTTGATCGAAAACATTGGGAAACCAACATTCAACATGAGCATCAAATCTCAAACCCTTTAGGAGAAGCCTATTTCCTTGAATGAATTCACATGCTATTGCTTTCCCTTGGATTTTATCCTTAGAGGATTCTAAACATTTTGATTTCATCTCAATTTGCTCCTACTTAGATCAACAATAGGTAACTCTTTCCTCAAATTTCTTTGGTTTCTACTTAATACACTTTGCGAGATAAGGGGAAAGTTAAGACATTAGACATCTAGATTCAAAATCTAACCAAGAGTGTGTTTGTGGTAAAACAAAAAAGAATCCATTAAGCAAAGATTAAATCAATTGGACCCTACACATGTGCTTGGCATCTTTTGGTCATATGGTTTGCATGCAAACATTGGTCTTTTGATTTTGAATTACTCTTAGAGAAATGCATGTTCTTCACTATCTTGGTCTAGTAAAAAATTCCTTCCTAGGTTCATTTAGGATCAAACCAAACAATTCATCCAAATTCCAAACATTTATTGAAATCCATCCCACCAAACAACTTTAGAGCTTTGGAAACATCATTCTAGACTTGGATAGATCATCAAAATCAGAATCACCTTGTTAGCAATCCTTTGAACAAGTACATCCTAAGATCACATCCAACATCTTAGGGTTTACAAGATCATTATCCAATCAAACAATCAAAATCAAGCCCTACATCTAAGTATTGATTCAAAGTCCCTAAATGTCCAAACATCCATATCATTCACCCCTTTCATCATTCACCTCATCATTGGTCCTAAACACTTTAGAGGGCACTTGTGCAACAAGGTCAAAACACAAGAGGAACATGGAATATAAACTTCATCCATACATCATGAGTAATCCAAATCAATTAAACTTTCAAAGCCTTACAATGTCGATTGATTATCAACACTCACATCTATACAATCCATACATGGGATCGTTCTCTCCTACAAACTTCAATGGTACAAATGTGAGTATGCCCAATCAAGATTTTGGAACACCTTTTCCGATGTTAGATCTAAATATAAACCTACAAGCCTGTCAACCAAACAATCAATGCACGAGCCTTCAAATGAACAACATCATCTTATCAAATCTCTACATGCCAAATGAGAATGTACCAAGTACAACTTTACCAAACATGAATGTTTTGAGTCCAAACTTGCTAAACTTTGGGATAAATATGTTCGCAAATCATATGAATATTGTTCAAATTCAAAACAAGATGTTAACAAGTCAAGGTAACACCATGCAAAATCAAAGTTACCTAAATCAAGCCAATGTGGTTCCCAATAAAGTTCAACTTCAACCCATAATGCCAAATTTAAACATCATCCCAAATCAAAACATTATCCAAGATCAGTTTGTCCATGATCCCATTCAAACACCACAAGGGCACATTCCAAATTTGCTTCAACAAAATCCAAATCAAGGGAATCAAATTCAAAATCAAGATCAAATTTCACTAGAGCAACTTGCTTCACATGCCAAACTAGTTGAATTATCGAGCCAGGAGATATCTTCACTCCAAAATCAATACACCCATCCATTGATTAATCCATGTCATCAAAGCAGTGAGTTGTGTCCACGATAGCATCAAGAACAATATTTCCAATGTCAAGAAGATGGAAATCAAGATCAACCCCATCTTGAAGATCAATTGCCACATCTCAAAGATCAATCACCACATTTCCAAAATCAATCACAACAAGGTCAATTCAAGACACAAATCTCACAAGGTAACAAGCAAAAATACACATCACTTGGGAGACCAATTGAATCAGTCCTACAATAGTTGGTACAAGAAAATCTCATCACAATCCCCATTTACATGAACTATCAAGAACCATACATAAAACCACTAGGGTATAATGAGAAGAACCTTTGTGATTATAATAGAATAAAGGGACACAGAACATCAAATTGTATTCAAGTCAAAAAAATCATCCAAGACCTAATTGATCAAAAGATAATCACTACTGGGGACAATTATAGCATTGGAAATCTCTCCACCACAACTGTCGAGAACAAGGATCAAGATCAATCTATCACTGAGCACCTTGAAGTTATTTCTACTTCATCCAATGATCAAATCAACATATGTCAAGAGTCACTTTTGAATCATGATGAAAGTCCACCAACCAACAATGTTCCAATCAAAGAAATCCTAACATCACTTGACCCTATGGTTGAAGACATTGGCAATCTCTCCACCACAATTATTGAAAACAATGATCAAGATCTATCCATCAATAAAGATGTTTTCACCTCATCCAACGAGGCATTGACCAATGATCATGTTGAAAATGTCCTTACATTACCTAATGGGTTAGAGGGAATATCTCAAGAATTTATTCTAAAGCATGATAAATATCTCTCACCAAAGTTTACCAACAGTCCTTTCCAACACATATTGATATCCTTTGACCTCATGATTGTTGATATTGAAGAAATCTTCAACTCAACACATGATCCCAATTCACTCAAAGATCAAGAGGACATTGAGCTACTTCTTATGACTAATAAAGATATCCAAGAACCCTTTATAAGCAATCCATACTTTGAAATTGACCCATGTCAAGAACTTGATCCAAAGCATGTCAAAAGCAATTCTAAAATCATTCAAGATCAAGAATTCATATCTCCAAGATACTAGAATAATCTAATGGACACTCTCCTATCTATGCAAGATTCTCATATCCATATAGCACATACTCCTCCATCTACCCATGAGATTCTTTCTACGGATGGACACATAGAGGACCTTCATTCAGAATAAGATTCCTTTACTCCTAATGTTATTACACAAAAGGAGTAGGTTATTGATTCCTACAACCAAATAGAGTTGTAAACATTAGGATAAAATGTATCAAAAATTCACATTGAGGAAATAAGGTATGCAAATATCCAACATTATCTGCTCAAGGATGTTAGGGTTAGAGATGGTAGATATCTAACAATTAAATGTAGATTTAAATAATAAACAGAGAAACTAAAACATACACAGAATAAATCATAACACAGAGAATTTAACGTCGTTCACCCAATCTGGGCTACATCCACCAAACCGCAGCCATCGAATACTTTTATTATCCAGTACAAAACCTATTGCAATCTTGTGAATAATCATGTTTTTCTTCATACTGTAACCCCCATCCCAACCCCTTTTAACAAGCTTTTTAGAAGCTTCCAGAATTAGGGTTTTACAAAGTCAGTGTTTCTTTTTCGGAGATTTTTCCTTTTTCTCTGACATAAGTTACATTGCGCTATACAGTATAGCATGATTAGTCACCACATACCAACAATCTCCCACTTGGAGACTGATCAGGCTCCACACCATCACAACCTCCCACTTGGAGACTGATCCTGGACAACACTGTTGCACTTACAGCTCCCACTGGAAATAAGGACCTTGGACCCTGCTGCTTTGTTATACTTGAATTCAACCTTGAAGGCCAACCAAAGCTGAAGAGGAGCTCAGCTTCTCCCTTGGCACCGCCTTTGTAAACATATCCATTGGATTGACATCTGTATGAATCTTGGCCAGCTTGACCTGTCCGTCTTCCAACACCGACCGAATGAAATGATATCTCAATTGTATGTGTTTTGTTTTAGAATGTAAGGTAGAATTCTTTGCAAGATGTATAGCACTCTGACTGTCTGTAAATAAGTAATTTCCGTCCTGTTGTTTTCCCAACTCAGCCATGAAAACTTGCAGCCATATCATCTCCTTTGCTGCCTCTGTTGCAACAACATACTCTGCCTCTGTGGTGGATAAAGCAACCACCTTTTGCAATCGAGAAATCCAACTCACTTCTATCCCACCAACTATAAATACATAACCTGTGGTACTTCACCTGGTATCTATATCCCCTGCCAAATCTGAGTCAACATAGCCTTTTAAATCAGTATTAGAGCCCCCAAAACATAAACACTTATTGGACGTACCTCTCAAATACCTGAGAAGCCATTTTACTGCATTCCAATGCTCAACTCCAGGATGACTCAAATACCTGCTAACAACTCCTACAACATGTGCAATATCTGGTCTAGTGCATATCATGGCGTACATTAAAATGCCTACAGCTGAAGCATATGGTACCTTGGACATTTTTTCTTCCTCCTCTTGTGTCTTTGGACACATATCCTTAGTCAATTTAACATGACTAGGCAAAGGTGTGATGATAGTTTTTGCATTCTCCATATGAAATCTCTGCAACACCTTTTCAACATAATTAACCTGAGATAAAAATAATTTTCTATTTTTCCTATCTCTACAAATTTTCATACCAAGGATTTTCTTTGCTACACCCAAATCCTTCATAGCAAAATATTTTGCTAACTGTTGTTTTAGCTCACTTATGTGATCCATGTTAGACCTAGCTACAAGCATGTCATCAACATATAAGCATAAAATAATGTGGCTGTAATTATCCAACCTCTTAAAATAAACACAATGGTCATAATTACATTTGTTATAGCCTTGCTCAGCCATAAAACTATCAAATTTCAAATACCATTGTCGAGGTGCTTGCTTTAAGCCATATAAACTTTTTTTCAATCTGCACACTAGTTTCTCCTTACCTTTGACCTCAAATCCTTGTGGTTGTTCCATATATATTTCCTCTTCCAAATCACCATGGAGAAAGGCTGTTTTAACATCAAGCTATTCTAAATGAAAATCTTCAGCAGCCACAATACTTAAAACAATACGAATAGAAGTCATTTTAACAACAGGAGAAAAAATCTCATCAAATTCAATACCCTTTTTCTTTGCAAATCCCTTTACAACTAATCTAGCTTTAAATCTTTTCTTACCTCCATCCTCCTCTTTCAACCGATAAATCCATTTGTTTGGTAAAGCCTTTTTCCCTGCAGACAACTTGCATAAATCCCAAGTCTGATTTTCCAACAAGGAGTCCATTTCTTCTTTCATTCCATGCTCCCACTGAACCTTGGTATCCACCTGCGTAGCTTCATCATAATATTCTGGTTCACCAGCATCAGTTAATAGAATAGTATACAAAGAGGGAGAGAATCTTTCTGGAGGTCTACTTACCCTTGAAGATCGTCTAACATGAGTTTGTGGTATTACCTAATATCAAAGAACTCTCACTGTAGCACACATAATCCAAGGGATCCTCCATGACACCAAAGATCACCTGCTGAAGACAACCATCCATAATAACTAATGGATCCACATCATTGCCAAATGCTCCCACTGAACTGTGATACCGAGCAATCCCATGGCACCATGATGCACAAAACCAACACTGTCATAAGTTCACACAAAAACCTGTGAATCGAAGTTGTCAATGACAACATGATAACCATCCTCTAAAGCAAGAAGATACACCACCTAACCATCATATCCATCACCACCAATCCATCACTGTCACAAGCTCCCACTGAACCGTGTAACCAAGCTATCCATGACATCGTGATACCAATCTCCTCAAACCCAAGAAGATACACTGCCACAACCAGAATCAAGAACCAATCCAATACCACCAATCAATGCACCATCATAAACCATCATAACATGCCAAAGTCTCTAGTGCACAAGAAACATCCATGACATCATGATCACCACCAAATTTACCAACAAAGGAAACAAGTTAGATAGAATAGTATAATCTAGAGTTAGCAGAGCATCGAATCAAAATAACATCATCTGTAGTGGTCATTTATCAGAGAACACATTCTAAACAAGAGCTCTTGCAACAAGCAGAATCAAATCATGAAGGTACTACTTCCACAATACTGGGGGAAACTTTGTCCTAAGCAAATGTCAACATAGGGAGCATAAAGAATCTTTATGGTGAAACCATTGCCAATACTACATTATACCGACGACACATTATGAGAAAAGAATCTACATCAACACCAGTAGGTGGGTTAGCATGAATCTTTCAGAAAAAAAAAATCAAAAAATATATAAAAATCCAAAAAAAAGAAAAAAGGATTGAAAACAATAAAGAGAAAAATCGTCCTCTAGTGAAAACCACTATGGTGGCAATTTGGGAAAGACCGTGATGAAAACCTAGCAAACAGGCATCATGTGTGCAATTGAGCATCTACATGCGCTAGTTTAGGTGAAAGAATCTCATCCCATCCTTAATGAATCCAACATTCCAATCCATCTTTATCAATCTGCATCCATCATACAAGTTATCTTGATCTTGATGAAAGTTTGGCACGCATTTTATGCTTTCTTATGGTAAACATCTTGACATGGGCCATTTTCATTGATCCTATCCTATCCAATGCTATTTGAGCTATGAAGCATTATCTAATGAAGAATTCCTTAATTCAAACACCTTATCTTATTGCAAGATAATCCATATCCATCCATCCACACACCTATCCAAGAACCCATCCATGGCATTCCATACATTGCTAGACATTGGCGGTAGTTATTTACATCTTGCTTCGAGAATAAATCTTGATATATAACCTCAAACTTATGTGGCGATCTGAACATTGGAAAATGTGAAATAAAATTTGTCCACCACTTGTGAGGAAAAATTTGAATCACTAGCACATGGCACATTTTGATGAGCAGAAATTCCTTATCAAGTCTTCATCTTTCATCAAACATCAATCCAAATAATTAGTATTAGTCACATCTAATTTTTATGTCAAACATCAAATCGAATCATTCAAATAAATTTTGTTCCAAAATCAAGCTTCATCGATCATGATCAATCAAATCCAATCAAGAAATCATCAAGATATCCTTGTGTTGCTTAACACTATCCTTGCATTATTGTGCATCCTCAACAATGTTATCATCATCAGTCTTGATCAAATCATCATCAATCCATCATTGTCTTGGGGATATCTTTCCCAATCCCTGTGTTGCTTAACACTATCCTTACATTGTTGTGCATCCTCAACAATGTTATCATCATCAATCATAATCAATCTTGATCAATCAAATCCTTGCATTGTTGTGTATCCTCAACAATGTTATCATCATCATCAATCCATCGATCTGATCAATAAACCTTAGCTTGGGGTTCAAAAAAATCCTTAATAGAGCACTGATATCATCACACATATCCATATCCAAATCATCAAAATCGTGCAAAAATCCTAAAACATCTAGAACATATCAAAAAATCCAAAAATACTCAAAAATTTGAAAAAACATCAAAAACATTGGAATTCGAACTATGTCATCTCTAAGCTTAAATGTAGGCAAGGCTAATCTTTGATCAGCCCTCAAGACATCAAAATCCAAAAACATTCATAACATCTCATAAAACCCCAAAACATTCAAAAAAATGAAAAATCAAAACATTTGTAAAATCTTGAAAATACCAAAAATAGCCTCAAAACATCCCAAAAATGTCAAAAACATCCAAATATTTGAAAAAATCCATCCGTCTCATCTTGGTTGCACCCGCAATAATCAATCATCCATAATAAACTAATCGTCATCTCCATACTTTGGAAAAACAAATAGAAACAATCACAACAATCAACAAAGGCAAACTTCAAACACAAAATCAAAATTGAAGCAACAAACTGTTAAATGCAAAATCAAACTCTTGATCAGTTGCAAACATGTCAATCAACTTTATATCAAAATCTTGTCAAAACAACTTACCAAAAAATCATCCTTTAAAATGCATGTCCTAGGATATATCATTCTGACAATGGGAATCATTTTGGATATCACTTGGATTCTTATCCTATCAAAACACATCCTTTTGGCTCAAGATATGAAGAACATTGACTTGTTTGTGTACTTGATCTTTTATTTTGACTTATCTTATTGTGCTCTATCTAGGGACCTCTCGATCATATTCAAATAAAGGATTTAGAGAGATAGGAATGGGGCAACGATCATTATTCTTTTGTCTGATGTGCTTGTTGGAAGTTCTTGTAAAATAACTTTGCGAATACATTCTTTGTTAGATATGTATAAAGGATGTTTTGGATAGCTTGTTGACTATTGCATTGATTGGTTATACCTTTCCATGTTTTGGTCTGAGATGTTTGAAACTTCTAAAGTTCATCCTAGCAAGGTTTCCATATGTCAGGTGTGAACAAGAATACTCCTAACTATTTGTCAAGTAAAATTCCATCACACTAAGTACCACACCATCCTGGTCCTTTATACCTTGATGCATTGTACTTATGGATGTTATCAAACATAAGGTTTAAGTGACCCTTTTAAAATCCCAATCCTTGATAAGAAAATCATCCATTTCTCATCATCATTTCATCATCATCATATCTCATAAAGTTGGCTTGTTGGCTTCTCCTATCATAATCTAATTTCTTCTCTTCCGCACTAACATCACATCATGAATAGTTAATCATCATCACTAGTGCATCCATCTTGCATCCACGAGCCACTAGCATTTTGCATATCATCCCATATACATGTTCATCATCATAATATAGATCTGTTAGTCTAAGCATCTCATAAACTATATATTTTCATCAATCATCCATTGCATAATCATAGCATATCAAATCATCAATCTCATCCATCTCACATCATATCATCATTTAAGTTTTTTTAAATAATATAGATTTGTTATTCTAAGCATCTTAAAAACATATCATTTGCATCATCATCCATAAGCATCTAGTTTGAACCTCTTTATCGTGAGATTGACCTTCAAATAGAATATTTTTGCTCTATCTCTTGACAGGTCAATGTACTAGTGTACTCTCCGCTGGGGCAACTGAAAAAATAAAAATAAAATTGAATTTTGATCATGACAAGTTTATTATTTGAACCAACATAGTGTTAGGGTTAGAGATGGTAGATATCTAACAATTAAATGTAGATTTAAATAATAAACAAAGAAACTAAAACATACACAGAATAAATCATAACACAAAGAATTTAACGTGGTTCACCCAATCTGCGCTACATCCACCAAACCCGAGCCATCCAATACTTTTATTATCCAGTGAAAAACCTATTACAATCTTGTGAATAATCACATTTTTCCTCATACTGTAACCCCCCCATCCCAACCCCTTTTAACAAGATTTTTAGAAACTTCTAGAATTAGGGTTTTACAAAGTCTGTTTTCTTTCTTTTTTCAGAGATTTTTCCTTTTTTGCTGACGATGCGAAAAAAAATGGCAAAAATTTTTTTCTCGGGGGCTGCGCCCCCGAACCCCTGGTTTTCGAGGGCTGCCGCCCTTGAACCCCCGCTTCTCAGGGGTTGCCATCCCTGAACTCTCACCCGAGGCCCAACCCATCCCTGGACCCCGACAAGGATGGGGGGCCAGGGTGTACAGTATACCATGGGCTATACAGTATAGCATGATCAGTCACCACATACCAACAATCTCCCAATTGGAGACTGATCAGGCTCCACACCATCACAACCTCCCACTTGGAGACTAATCCTGGACAACACTGCTGCACTTATAGCTCCCACATGAAATAAGGACCTTGGACCCTATTGCTTTGTTATACTTGAATTCAACCTTGAAGGCCAACTAAAGCTAAAGAGGAGCTCAGCTTCTCCCTTGGCACAACCTTCGTAAACATATCCGCTGGATTGGCATTTGTATGTATCTTGTTCAGCTTGACCTGTCCATCTTCCAACACTGACCGAATGAAATGGTATCTCAATTGTATGTGTTTTGTTTTAGAATGCAAGGCATAATTCTTTGCAAGATGTATAGCACTTTGACTGTCTATAAATAAGTAATTTCCATCCTGTTGTTTTCCCAACTCAGCCATGAAAACTTGCAGCCATATCATCTCCTTTGCTGCCTCTGTTGCAGCAACATACTCTGCCTCTGTGGTGGATAAAGCAACCACCTTTTGCAATCGAGAAATCCAACTCACTCCTGTCCCACCAACTGTAAATACATAACCTGTGGTACTTCACCTGGTATCTATATCCCCTGCCAAATCTGAGTCAACATAGCCTTTTAAATCAGTATTAGAGCCCCCAAAACATAAACACTTATTGGATGTACCTCTCAAATATCTAAGAATCCATTTTACTGCATTCCAATGCTCAACTCTAGGATGACTCAAATACCTGCTAACAACTCCTACGACATGTGCAATATCTGGTCTAGTACATACCATGACATACATTAAACTACCTATAGCTGAAGCATATGGTACTTTGGACATTTTTTCTTCCTCCTCTTGTGTCTTTGGACACATATCCTTAGTCAATTTAACATGACTAGGCAAAGGTGTGCTAATAGCTTTTGCATTCTCCATATGAAATCTCTGCAACACCTTTTCAACATAATTAGCCTGAGATAAAAACAATTTTCTATTTTTCCTATCTCTACAAATTTTCATACCAAGAATTTTCTTTGCTGCACCCAAATCCTTTATAGCAAAAGATTTTCCTAACTTTTTTTTAGCTCACTTATGTGATCCAAGTTAGACCTAGCTACAAGCATGTCATCAACATATAAGCATAAAATAATGTGGTTGTCATTATCCAACCTCTTAAAATAAACACAATGGCCAGAATTACACCTGTTGTAGCCTTGCTTAGCCATAAAACTGTCAAATTTCAAATACCATTGTCGAGGTGCTTGCTTCAAGCCATATAAACTTTTCTTCAATTTGCACACTAGTTTCTCCTTACCTTTGACCTCAAATCCTTGTGGTTGTTCCATATATATTTCCTCTTCCAAATCACCATGGAGAAAGGTTGTTTAACATCAAAGTGTTCTAAATCCAAATCTTCTGCATCCACAATACTTAAACAATACTTGAATAGAAGTCATTTTAACAACTGGAGAAAAAATCTTCATCAAAATCAATACCATTTTTTCTGTGCAAATCCCTTTACAACTAACTGGCTTTTAAATCTTTTCTTACTTCCATCCTCCTCTTTCAACCGGGATAAACCCATTTGTTTGGTAAAACCTTTTTACCTGGAGGCAACTTGCATAATTCCCAAGTCTGATTTTTAGAAGGAGTCCATTTCTTCTTCCATTCCATGCTCCCACTGAACCTTGGTATCCACACTAGCTTCATCATAATATTACGGTTCACGGCATCAGTTAACAGAATAGTATACAAAGAGGGAGAGAATCTTTCTGGAGGTCTACTTACCCTTGAAGATCATCTAACAGGAGTTTGTGGTATTTGTTGCTGTTGTTGTTGCCCAGCATGAGGAACCACTGAAACATTAATGTTTGGAATATCATCCAACACTACATAATCATTTTCTTTCTTCTCATGCTGTAGCAACAGATCTTTGTACAACACTTTTTCATTGAATATGACATCCCTACTTCTCACAATTTTCTGATTTTGAAAATCCCAAAGCCTATAACCAAATTCATCAATGCCATATCCAACAAATACATATTTCTTTGATTTTGTATCAAGCTTGGTTCTATTTTCAGAATCTACATGTGTAAATGCTTCACAACCGAAGGTTTTGAGAAAAGAATAACTCACCTTCTTACCCTTCCATGCTTCCTCTAGAATACCACAACCCAAAGGATTAGAGGGACCTCTATTGATTAAATAAACAATAGTGTTTACAACCTCTGCCCACATTTTTAAAGGCAACCCAACATGCAATCTCATAGTCCGTGCAAGCTCCATTATTGTTCTGTTCATGCACTCAGCCACTCCATTTTCTTGTGGAGTCCTTGGAACCATTTTCTGCCTACGAATACCATTAGAGGAACAATAATCTTCAAACTCCTTCTGCAATACTCACCACCATTATCAGATATGAGACATTTTATCGTTTTACCCGTCTCATTCTCAACCAAGCTTCTCCATTTTTAAAAGTTTCAAATACATCAGATTTATGCCTATGAAAATAAATCCATACCTTCCTAGTTGCATCATCAATGAATGTAACATAATACGTAGAGCCACAGAGAGAAGATACCTGAGCTGGTCCCCATACATCTGTATGCACAAGCTACAATTTCTCATCTTTCTTTTGCTTCCCATCCTTGCGAAAACTAACTCTCTTTTGTTTTCCATAGAGACAACTTTCACAGAAATCCATATTAACACATTTTAGACCTGGTAAAACATTATTTGAATGAAGTACTTTCATACCTTTTGCACTCATATGCCCAAGTCTATTATGCCACAGTGCTGATTCAAAGTCCACAGCAACTGTATAATCTTCTACCTGCTTAACTACAACAACTGTTCCTGAACATTGACCCTTTTCTGTAACAATTAAAGTAGAAGGAACAATATGTCCTGTACAAAGATATAAGGTGCCTACTTTCACACCTTTTGCTACTACTAAGGCACCTTTTGTGACCTTCCAATTTTTATCACTAAATGTAACAATACAACCTTCATCATCTAGTTGCCTTGCTAAAATTAAATTTTTGCTTAAATTTGGAACATGCCTTACCTCATGTAGTAGCCAATGATTCCCATTCTATAACTTAATCTTGATTCTTCCCTTTCCAACAATCTGACAGGGTTCGTTATCTCCTAAATAAACCTGCCCAAAATCCCCTTGGACATAATCAAGAAAATAACTTCTATGGGGGGAAGCATGAAATGAAGCCCCTGAATCTAATACCCAAGAATCATCAACATTATCAAGGGAAAGAATCAAAGCATCCTCATCAGATTTATTACTTACCACATTTGCCTCTTTGCTTCCTTCCTTGTCTCCATCTTTATTTTGCCGAGGACCAACAATCTTTCTTCAAATGACCCGGCTTACCACAGTACCAGCAATCCCTCTTGTCTCTAGATTGGGACCTTTTGTCCTTCGATTTTCCTCATGACTTCCCATGATTTCCATAATTGTTTCCTCTCTCCTTTGTTCTACCCCTACTTTCTGCATTCAAAACACTTCCTGATGTGGATGTTCCACCTAAGCTTTTCTTATGAATTTCCTCGCTCAAAATAACACCAACAACATCATCAAACTTCAATGTATTTGAACCAAAAACAGAATTGCTAACAACCATTACCAAGCTATTCTAGCTTTTAGGCAAAGAACATAGAATCAAAAGAGCCCTAACTTCTTCATCAAAATTTACTTTTAGAGAGGTTAATTGACTAGTGACCATATTAAACTCATTCAAATGATCAGTAACTGACCCACCTTCTACCATTCTCATATTAAATAAACACTTCACAAGAAATACCTTATTCGAAGTGGAAGACTTTTCATATAACTTTGCCAGGGTTTCCATCAAATCTTGAGTTGTCTTTACTGTTGTAATATTGAATGCCACTAATTGTGCCAGGCATAAATGAACATTGCCAAGAGCCTTTCTATCCAAGATCTCCCAGTCTGCATCTGACATTGCTACAAGTTTCTTGGCTTTCCCTTCCAATGGTCGCCATAAATCCTTCTAATAGAGATAGTCTTCCATCTGCATCTTCCATAACTGATAGTTTTGCCCATTAAACTTCTCAACCTTCTTACCATTGTCTGCCATTGCTCCCACTCAACCATGAGACTCCCACATAACCGTGAGATCTTCCTACAGACGATAATAAAAAACACAACCTCGCTCTGATACCACTTGTTAGGGTTAGAGATGGCAGATATCTAACAATTAAATGTAGATTTAAATAATAAACAGAGAAACTAAAACATACACAAAATAAATCATAACACAGAGAATTTAACATGGTTCACCCAATCTCGGCTACATCCACCAAACCGCAGCCATCCAATACTTTTATTATCCAGTGCAAAACCTATTACAATCTTGCGAGTAATCGCGTTTTTCCTCATACTGTAACCCCCCATCCCAACCCCTTTTAACAAGCTTTTTAGAAGCTTCCAGAATTAAGGTTTTATAAAGGATGGGGGGCCAGGGTGTACAGTATACCATGGGCTATACAGTATAGCATGATCAGTCGCCACATACCAACACATAGCAAGTACATTGCTTCAAAGATGGGAAAAATGTAGACATGCAAAATTGGCATCATGCATAATCATATTTGCTCATCAATTAAATAAATCAAGTTTATTTATCAATCTCCCAAAGTCATCAATTTAAATTAAATAAATCAACTTGATCCTAACATCACCCTCCTTGATTAAATAAATCAAACATTTATTTAATTAAGTATGGAATCACCTTCCATCCCTTTTGATTTAAATAAATCCAAATATTCAAGTCAAATGGGTCAAATGATCTAATCATCATCTAAGTTAATCTAATCTTGATTAAATCTAATCTAATGCATATCATATCCTCTAACTTTTCCCACTTGCACCAATAAATCAATTTATTGATTTATTAAAATTAGCATTTTCCATCAACATGGCATCTTTGAGGAATATTCCCTCAAATTTGAATTCAAAAGAAAGTTGAAATGTACATCCAACAAGGCATTTAATAGGTCTTACATGTCTCTTGCATGTGTCTTGCAAAATTCAAACACAACATTTAACTCTCAAATTGAAATTTGAATCTCCCCCTCTTTGGAACATTGACCAAAACTTGCACAATCCTCAACCACTCACAAGTTGACAAGTGGCTTGATTTAATCCTCCACAACTTGATCCACAAAGCTAATGTAAAGTCACTCTCTTCAATTGAGAACTGAATTTTTCCACTTCACTCCATCTTCATAGCATTTTATCATTTAGCTTATTTATCAAGGGTTGGGAAAGGGTCACTTCTCATAAGGGACACCAATCCACTATGGAATAGGTTATTCATTATGCTTTTTAGAATTGCAACTAACTTTTTTTGTTTTGTTGTTTGTAGAGCATAATGGATTATTTCATAAAGAATTCCATTTTGTTTGCTTTCTTTTAACTAACTTCATGATGATATATATAGAAGAGAAATCAAAGTTGTAGATATTTGGCGTTATAGTTTCCTTATGCAAATTGATTCGTTATGCAAACTCCTACAAACATTACAAAGTAAAAATATTAGAAATGAGAAACAAGAATATTTAAAAGAAACAACCTGGTGTTTTAATTGTATAATCACAAAATTGACTCTCCTTTTATAAATGAAAAGAATAAAAATGTAGAAATTTTTTTTTTCAACCAAAGTATTTGTATCATGATCCCAGCTAGACATGTCATCTCCACTACAAGTTGTCTACCACATTCGCCTATTATAATTGCAACTTGTGATAGACAAATAGTTTAGTATTTAAAGAGAAAATGCATTTGAAATTGAATCAATTGGTCATCCGTATTAAAAAAAAGGCAATGATCGTAAATATTAAAGACTTTAAATTCATATTTGGAGCATTTAATATGGACTACCTATTGGAGGTAGATTAAACAAACACCAAAACCATATGAATTGCAGTTAGATTGAAATGAAAATATAAACATGTTAAACTAGATTTCCATAAGCACCATTAAATAAAGATAAAACTAGATTTTAATAAGTAGAAATCATGCAAGTTCATTCCAATGGATCTATTTTCATATCTAAAAATACATCAAGTACTAAAGCTCTTCCTGTCTCTCCTTGTCATTGAAGTCGCTGCCATTCTCTCTATGTCACATTAAAAGTGAAATCAACAGACATAAAAAGTCTGATATCCAATGCATGCCAACTTAATGCATTCCAGAATGTCAAAAACCTTTTTAATGCTTAAAGGAAATGAATATATTATTTCCATCAACATGCAAGCAACTAGGATGTCTGTATATAAATCAATATAGATCAAAACATTGATTAAATCTAAGCATTGGAGTAGAATTTAACTCATCACTAGAGATAATAAAAGAAACCTACATGGTTTAAGGGGAGATTATCACCCATTATCAACTAATCTTGCATTAATTAAGTGTGACGATTCTCAAGAGTTAAATCAAAGGGTACACAAGCTAAAAGAACAAAAACCCAATGAACAAAGAGGGAAACTATGCAAAGGCCATGAACCATGTGTCAACCAAAAAAATTTGAAATAGCTTTTGGAGGATCTCTGAGCCATTGTCTCATGCAAGTTGGGCACAAAAGTAATTACATTGATGCACGTAGTGAAAACTGACCACTTAGAAAAATGGTCTCATAACTACCTTTAATGTAATCAACAATTTCCTTACTACCCCTCTCCATCTACTAGAAAAATGGTCTCATAACTGCCTTTAATGTAATTGACAACTACCTTACTGCCCATCGCCGGCTACCGCGTGGGCTTGCAAAAAAGCTTGTGAATGAGAAGAGCCAAACCTCCACTACAGAGTAGGCAACAAATGATAAATTGAAGTTCCACGACCATATAACTAGAGATATGTAGGTCTTGTTCTAACTGTGAGAATGTTGTGTATTGGGATCCTTTGATTGGTATTAATGTTGCGCCCATTTTAGACTTTTTGCGCATTCCTACATTCTTCTTTTGGCATTTGGAAACTGAGCATTTCCTCCTCCTACGTTCTCCTCTAAATGGCTTAAACCTAGTAGGTATGTGTGCAAAATGCAGAATGATAGATAAGGCATGGATCAATCATTAGAAAATGCCATAATCACATATTTATGTAAAATGGATTCACCCAAAACACTTTGAAAAACTTTAAAGAAAATGTAATTGGCAGGTATTGAGTCGAGTTCCAAATTATAGCTAGAAGGATTGCAGTAGTTGCTAATGCCTAGGAAAAATGTATGAAGAAAATGGGAAATGTGAATGCTTTGACAATGAACGTGAATCACTTGCTAAAGCACCTTACAAAAATATGGTTTCTACATATATCATGACCATATGATATGTACACATCAAACATCTAAATTCCTATGTCAAAGTCTAAATTAGTAGCTTTGATGTGATGTAGGCACTTATTTACTGCATTTTATATGCAATAATGCTTACAAATAACTCACCCATTCAACAAACTTATATTACATGGTGTTTTGATGTGACACTTAAGGTAAATGCAGTATTTGCATGGTACATCCAAGATGAGTTTAAATCTTGAAATCTAAAAAAAAAGGAAGATAGTGAATGAAAATACCAATGTGTGCATTATGAGTGCAAGAGTAATGGTAAAAGTAAAACCAAATTGAAGATGTCAATGAAGTGTAAGTAACAAAAAAATTCAAGATGCCTCTAAATCTAGATATTTAAATATTACTTTGTAAAATTATTTCAACCTGCAAAAGAGAGATTTAAAAAACAACAAAAACACACAAAGAGCCCTCCTTCTAGCACCATTATGTGAACCTTAAATTAACCTTACTTCAAACAAATGACCATAGTTAGCTATTAGTCCATTCAAAATAATATAATCTAAAATTCCTATGAAATATTTGACTATTCTAAAATATGCAAACTAAGTAGAACAAAGACCACTAAATTGCAAGCATATAAAAACATGATCAAAAATTTATTTCATGGTGGATTGGTGCTTCTATGGAAAGAAGCCCTTTCCCAATCCTTTGCTAAGCTCCATGATATGTTGATGATCAAGATGATAGAGTGAAATGGACAAAATTAGCTCTCAATAGAAGAGAGTAACTTTGCATGAAGATTGTGGATCAAGTTGTGGAGATGAAATGCTAAGATTGTGGAGGATTTGTTGAAGAATGAAGCCTTCTATTTATAAAATTTCAAATGCTAAGAGTGCTCAAAATAGAGCAATGTGGGATAATGATTTAACCAATGAGATGAAGCCACTTGTCAACTTGTGATAGGTTGAGGAATGAGCACATTTTGGTCAATGTGCCAACGAGGGGGAGATTCAAGTTTGAATTGAGAGTTAAATGTTGAGTTTGACCTTTGCAAGGGACATGTAAGATCCATTTAAGAGATCATAAATGCTTTGTGGGTTGTACATGTCCACTTTTTTTTGAATTTAAATTTGAGGGAATATTCCTTAAAGATGACATGTTGAGAGAAAATGATGATTTAATAAATCAATAAAATGATTTATTTGTGCAGGTGGGAAAAGCTAGAGGATGGGATGGGTGGTTAGGCTAGATTAATTAGGATTAGAATATATTAACTAATGATTAGGGGCTTTGACCCTTTTGACTTAAATATTTTGATTTATTTAAATCAAAAGGGATGGAAGGTAATTTCAGACATAATTAAATAAAGGTTTGATTTATTTAATCAAGGAGGGTGATATTACATGGTGTTTTGATGTGACACTTAAGGTAAATGCAGTATTTGCATGGCACATCCAAGATGAGTTTAAATCTTGAAATCTAAAAAAAAAGGGGAAGATAGTGAATGAAAATACCAGCGTGTTCATTATGAGTGCAAGAGTAATGGTAAAAGTAAAACCAAATTGAAGATGTCAATGACGTGTAAGTAACAAACAAATTCAAGATGCCTCTAAATATAGATATTAAATATTACTTTGTAAAATTATTTCAACCTACAAAAGAGAGATTTAAAAAATAACAAAAACACACAAAGATCCCTCCTTGTAGTGCCATTATGTGAACCTTAAATCAACCTTTTAATCAAAAGGGATGGAAGGTGATTTCAGACTTAATTAAATAAAGATTTTATTTATTTAATCAAGGAGGGTGATGTTAGGATCAAGTTGATTTATTTAATTTAAATTATTGACTTTAGGAGATTGGTAAATAAACTTGATTTATTTGATGAATGGATGAATATGACCTAATAAAATGTATTATTCCAATTTTGCATGTCTACAATATCATAGCTAGTATGCAAAAGTAATTGTCTTAGGAAAGAATGTGCCCACTACATCTACCCTGAAATTGTCAAAAAGTGATAATAAACTAGATTTATAATGCTAATATGCTTGACATTCATAGTGCTAATGTACTAGATTTGCAGTTCTAGTATACTAGATTTACAATGCTAATATGAAAGCTATTATCATTTTTCTACAAAAGGAGATAATAATTGTCACATTAAAATCATGTAGGGGGCCAAACTTGCAAAGATCATTCCCTGCTAATATTTTCTTCTACAACTGGACCATTCTCATCACCTCCCACTATGGATTGTGCAATACTTTTGCTTGGAATGGTTGGGGAGGTCCTCCTATGTCTTCCTTGCACTGCAACAGTCACATTAAACTCCCTTTCGAAATAATTTAAGCCTTTTAGGAAGATCTCATGCTCCTCTTCAACTTTTTTGATCCTAGCTGATCCACCTCTAACAAACTTGGATAGAGAGATCTCATTGCACAATGATACCTATGAGACAATATGCAAAAAAATGAGTTTCTTTGAAAAATCAGTAAGGATCCTTCTATTACCTATGAACTTTTCATCATTCCCCACTTTCTAGTTGTGCCACATAATTTTAGTAGAGAGAAAATTCTAGAAAAAATTGCATTCTTTTTTCAAATTTATATTACAAATTATAGCACCAAACCATATCAATTGATCACTCTTATCCCAAATTTAGAGATTGCAACAAAACATTTTCTAGAATTCTTTAGAGTATAGGAAATCAATTTAGGTATGTTTTACTGATTAAGTAGGTTTGCATATATTGCAAATATCCACATCATTCCCATTAGATTTAGAGGGGATTCTTTGCAACAAGAAAATCTAGTTGAAAGAAACCATTTTTGGCTCAAGCTCGTTGTAGTACTTTATGTGATACAATCTTATCCATTTCTATATCTCAACATTTATTAAGCTATTCAAAAATAGTGTTAACACAAGTTAGATCTTTATAAACAATCTTTGCTTTTAGCTTGGAGATG
The DNA here is from genome assembly GCA_007258455.2 of Sequoia sempervirens. NCBI lineage: Eukaryota > Viridiplantae > Streptophyta > Pinopsida > Cupressales > Cupressaceae > Sequoia > Sequoia sempervirens. The sequence goes on from VDFB02263420.1 coordinate 148,463, forward strand.
GGACTTCCATCCTTCCACATAATCTCATTAGCTAGGTCTAGGGCTTGCCAGTATCCAAGGGGAAGGTAGATTCCTTGCAAGCTTCAGTAAGTGTCAAGTAGGTTCTATAGATCAAGGCTAGGAGATCAAACTCACTTTCCATGTTAGTCCAGTCTTTTATTTTCCCTTCATGCAAGATGTCACTAAAGGTTTGAATGCCTTTTTGGTACCACTTCTTAGCTAAACACCCCTATATTAGAGTGAGGGGATTGTCTTTATGGAAGATATTCCACCATATGGAGCTCTCAAAATGGTGCTTAGTGTTATATCTTCAAGAAATTTCACTATAATAGAGATAAACATTATGTTTGGCTAGCTCCCAAGCTATCCAAAGGCTCCTAAAGACCATTGAACTAGCCAGAGACATCAAGAACTTGCTTAGGAGAATGTCACTCAAGGGAAGTTGTTTCCAATATTTTGCTTGTTTGGGCACAACCATTTGGATGTTACTTCCCACCAAAACTTTCCAGGGCTCATTTCCATCCAGGGCTTTCACAATCCACTTGGTTGTTAAGGCAATACCTTGCAGTCTCAAATCTTTTAGACCTAACCCACCTAGGAGTTTTTCCAAGCAACACCACTCCCAACACACAACATGATTTTTATTTTTCCTTTACCATTAGACCAAAGAAACTCTCTAATGTTATTTTGGATCTTGTTGACCTAATAGTTTATAGAAGAATCACACCAAGGAAAAATAAATGTTGTATGAAGAAAGGATTTTTTGGCAGACATGTATCCTACTTGCTAGATAGAGATAATGCTTATTCCATTTCTCTAATTTCTTGTCATTTCTATTTTTGATCCACATCCACATTGATTTTAGTTTATTTTCCCACCCAAGCACCATAGATTTGGGCTGGTGTATTTTAGCCATTAGAGACTCAAAGTTCTACTTGCCCAACTCTGGGAATAACTTAATGTCATTGGTCGCGCCCACAAAAGGATATGAAAATCATAGTAAAACCTTTCCCGGGAATTGGACATTCCAACAGGTGACTAATATCTCTTTCTGTGGACGTTCATTTATTTGTCAAACCAGGGGACGTATACTTTAAATGGTGAGGAAAAATATATGCACTAGGAACCGGTTTTAGTCAAATCTTAGCAGAAATAAATACTGAAAAGAGATTCTATCTACGCTACAAGAAGGTAATGCAAAGTTCTTTAACTCAACTATGATTTGATTAAAAAAGAAACCATAACAACTATGACTGAAGCACAAACTGTGAGCTGGCCTTATGCTATAGGAACAGTCACAGTGATGGACTCTCTATGCTGCAGGAGCACTATAAGGCTGAGTTTGCATAAAAACTTCAAAGATGAAAGAAAACTAAAACTCAACAAGAAAGAATAACTAACTAACTGGCTACATATACTTACTAAGTGGGCCCCCTTAGCAAGCATCTACTGATTACACAGATGCTAAACTCAGAACTTCATTGAACTTTATTCATGAAAACAGAATGATGTACATGGTTTTGTTGATATGAAGACTAACAACAAACTCTATCTCTGGTCAAACAGATTCTTTCTTTCATTATCATATTGATTCTTACATAATATCTGCTACTCTGTTTCTATCTTACTCTAACTATCATCTATCTCTCCTTCTATCCATATCATCCCCACTCTCTCACGCAGGAGGAGTATCTTATTTTTAAATTAGAAGAACAACTAACTAACTAACTCATCAAAGAAAGACGTGGAAGTAAAGTATATCCCCGAATCAAGGAACAAACTTCATAAATGAATTTATGTGCTCTACCCGATCTAGAGAGAATCTAGCACTCCACTCTTTCCAGTTTGACTTGTCATTAAAATATTTCCCATGGTTTCGGTCAAAGAGTCTTTGACGGAGCTCCCTCGAAGTCGTGCAGGAAATGGACTTTGCTGCAAGGCCGAGATTGGCTGCGCTTGACTCGATCATTCTTCAACAACCTGCGAAACAAAAGGTAAAAGATGCGAAAGAAAAGGCATATGGCACATACACAATATCTATTCATTAATCACACATTTTAAATCTACTTCATCATTCAAAAACTATATATGATATACTAGCCATTTTAGGGAGTCAATGGGCAATAAATGCAATCAAGTCAACACCATGAGCTGCAGGAATATGAAAGTATTATGCTACAGGATATCCCCATAAAAGGTTTCAACAAAGTTTAAATAGCCATGAAATAACAAAAGTAAAGTCATTAAAAGTTTATTATAACATCCAAATTATGAGAATATTTTAAGCTCATCACTACCCCCTACTTAGCCCAATGCTAGTCCTCCAGCTTTAACTTTTTTGGCCGTTTCTCTAAAGTCAGTTGTTGTTGCATGACTGTGAAATGGATTTCCAAACTTGTAATAGAATCCTTTGAAATCCCAGCACCTTTCATATCTTTGGTCTTCTAATTCATTGTTAAGATTTGTAGCCTGGTGTTTTTCTCTAGTTTTTCTTTCGTCGTGCCATCACATTTCTTTCTTTTTTTCCAAAAATAAGCTTTTTGAACAAGCAGTCTTAATCGTAGTTTACAAGAAAAACATGCATTAAAGAGGGACATGCAATCACATTTGGAAAGTACCAGAAAATAATTAAAGAAAAGTTATTTGTGCAGTTATGGCAGTGGCGAAAAGACAGGTTTTAAAAATGGATTACCCCGCCCCCTACTTAAAGTATGACATGTGTCCTCACATGTACTAAAGAACATGTAGAGATTCGGGTAATAATGGCCGGTACATGCATAATAGTAAATGAATAGAATGAAATAAATCAAATATGCGATAAGAAAAGATATGGCGTACCTTGAGTAATTGCACGTACGTGTGAGGAAAGATGACAGTGCTGCATGAATTGACAAGTGGGAAATATATCTTAATTAAGGTTGATGCAGATAGATGAAGTGGATGGGTGATGTGGGCGGATGAAATGTACGAATGAAATGGATGGATGGGATGGATGGATGGAAGATAAAGAAGTGAGATGGGGGCGATAAATGAAAATGGAGAAAAAGGGGTTTCCTTAAAAAAAAAAAAACCTTTATTATGGGCATGCTTTTTGAAAATTACGGCAACACTGTAGGAGAAAGGCTAAAGCCTTCGACTACAGGAAGAGTAGCGGGAGGAACTTGAACAAACTACTTCATGAATTCTTCCTTGGAGACTGGTTTGTGGTACAACCGAAGTCGGTGGCCATTCACTAGCAATTTGAAATGGACTGGATCAATTGTGACAAGCTACACAGCTCTATTGTCAAACACATTTTCAACCTCATAGGGGCCAAGCCAGCGTGTTGTGAGCTTACCCTAATTTTCTTGATCTCTAGAATCATATAACAGAGCCCAATCACTAGCAGAAAATTTTTTAGTTTTGATGTGCTGATCATGCCATTTCTTCCTTTGCTATTGGATTGCTTCTATGTGATGCAGGGCAACTTTTCTCATTTCGTCCAAAGCATTTAGTTGCAGGAGACGGTCCTTTTGTGCTTTAGATATGTCTATATTAAGTTCAAGAGCTGTCCTCAAAGTTTTATGTTCAAATTTTATGGGTAACATGGTTGTTTTCCCATAAAGCAGCTCAAATGGTGTAAACCCAATTGTTGTCTTCCATGTAGTTCTGTAAGCCCAAACTGCTTCAGGAAGTCTATTGCTCCAGTCTTTTTTATGAATCTGCACTGTCTTTGTGAGGATCACCTCAATTTCTCTATTTGTTACCTCTGTCTGACCATTGGCTTGAGGATGATAGGGGCTGGACTTCCTATGTTTGATCTTATAGTCATTCATAAGTGTAGTGATCAGATTTGATGTAAACTGAGCTCCTTGATCAGTTACAAGCTCTCTGGGAACTCCAAATCTTGTGAAAATTTGTTCATACAGAAATTCAGCAACTTTGTTATCTCAGGCATGAGTCATAGCTTTTACCTCGACCCATTTTGTTACATAATCTGTGCAAACTAGAATGTATGACTTTCCATTTGATGGTGGATCAATTGGTCCTACGAAATCCATTCCCCATTTATCAAAAGGGGAAACTATGACCTGCGGATACAGTGGCATTTCATCTGACTTAGTTGGTCTTCCCATACGCTGGCATCTGTCACACTTCCTCGTATAGGCCACAACATCCTTGTGTAGTGTTGGCCAGTAATACCCTATTGTAAGAACCTTCATTGCTATTCTTTTTGCTACAAAATTCCCCCCACATGGTTCATCATTGCAAGCATGCAAGATATCAAAAGTCTCATCTTCTCTTACACATCTTCACATTACTTGATCAGGTCCAGTATAGAACAAACAATTTGCAATCCAGGAAAAGTTAAAACTTTTCTCTATCAACAACTTCTTTTCTTTTGGGGGAAAGTGAGCTAGTATTCTATTTGCTGCTAAATAATTAGCAATGTCTGCATACCAGGGTGTATGAGTAGCAATGGAAAACAAGTGTTCATCAGGAAATCTATCATCAATGACTTCATATTTCTCAGGTCCAGCTGATTGAAGTCTTGATAAAAAGTCAGCCACAATATTAGCTCTCCCTTGTTTGTCAATTATGGTAATGTCAAACTCTTGTAACAACAGGAGCCATCGTGCCAGCCTACCGGAGATGGCAAGTTTGTTCATCAGATACTTGATTGCTGCATGGTCAGTATGAATGAATATTTGATAACCTATGACATAATGCCTAAATTTATTCAAAACATACACTACTGCAAGCAACTCCTTTTCTGTGACAGTATAGTTGAGCTCAGGACCTTGAAGGTTCTTGCTGATAAAGTAAATAGCATGTTCTATTGAATTTTCTTTTTGACTCAGAACTGCTCCTATACCAAAATAAGATGCATCAGCATGTATGTGAAAAGGAAAATTCCATTTTGGCCCTTGAAGAATAGGGGCTTTAGTAAGCAGGTCCTTTAGTTGCAGGAAAGATTTTTCACAGGCTGCTGTCTACTCAAATTGGGAATCCTTTGTTAACAGGGCATAAAGTGGACTGGCAATTTTACTGAAATATTTTATAAACCTTCTATAATACCCTGCATGACCAAGAAAACTTCTGACATCTTTCTATTTTGCAAGAGTTTGTGGATTCTGAATAACTTCAATTTTAGCAGGGTCAACCTAAATTCCATTCTTTGAAACATGATGACCTAGAACAATACCTTCTTCCATCATTAGAAAACATTTCTCACTGTTTAGAGACAAATTTTGCTCTCAACACCTTTTCAATACTTTTTCTAAATTCATTAGTGCTTCTTCAAATGTGACTCCATAGGTAGTGAAATCATCCATATATATTTCCATACATTCATGAGATATATCAGCAAAGATACTAATTACTGCTCTCTGAAATATTGCTGGTGCATTGCATAGACCAAAAGACAAGACTTAATAAGCAAATGTTCCCCATGGACAGGTAAAAGTGGTCTTGTCTTGATCTTCAGGGGCTATTTTTATCTGATTATACCCGCTGTAACCATCCAAAAAGGAAAAATATCTTTTTCCAGATAGTGAGTCTAGTACTTGGTCTACAAAAGGTAATGGAAAGTGATCTTTTTTAGTGGCATTGTTCAATTCCCTGTAATCTACACACACTCTCCATTTTCCTCCTTTCTTGGAGACAATGACTAATGGAGAAACTCATTGGCTGTCAGAAATTGGGTAAATAAAACCAGCATCAAGCAACTTTTGAAGTTCATTTTTCACTATTTCTCTAAGCGTTGGATTTACTCTTCTTTGAGGTTGTCTAACTGGTAAACAATCTTCTTTGATATATATCCTATGAGTACAAACTCGAGTATCTATTCCTTGCATGTCCCCATATTCCCATGCAAAAGCTTTGTGTTGTTCTTGTAGCATTTTTAATAAGTCAGCCTCTTGGGACTGTGACAACTTGCTATTAACATTCAAACAATGATCTAGAGACAATTCTATCTGCTTAGTGAGATTACTCATAGAATCAACAGGTAATGTTTGTACCTCTTGTGGAAGCAAGTTATGAATTTTTTTTGGAAGTTTAGGAAATGAACTCTCAGAATCTAGTTGCTGCAAGAAACATTGTAAATGAGTACCATTTAGATCAGATGAACTACCTGTATCAGAGTTGTACTGCAGAATTTGAAACAGCAGAGCATCCTCACTTTGGAGGTGTGAGAATGGATCATTTTGAATCATCATTAATTGAGCTAAAGAATTGGCTTCGTTAGTTTCTTCCTCCACATCTAGCCAAACAGGTTGGGACAAATCTGGTTGAGGTCTAGTAGGCGGATACAGAGCTAATTTCTTTCTAGACTGTCCATCAGAAATGGTCATATCTCCAGAATGGCATCCTATAAAAGCATCAGCAGTTGCTAACCATGGTCTACCAAGAATGACTGGATACCCTCCTAAAGTTGCCTTAACTGATAATATTGTGAAATCAGTAGGATACTCCCAAGATTCAAGAGTGAGAATTACATCTTCCACTATCCCATTAGGTTTAACTGTGGAGCTGTCTGTAAGCTGTAGAACTATGGGTGTAGACCTAATATTTGAAATATTCAAGGAGTCCATAGTATGCTTTCTCATGACATTAATAGCAGCACCTAGATCAATCAAAATATTTTTTACAACTTGGCCATTTATATTTATCTGCACTATAGGACTTCCAGGGTCAATATACTTTGGAATGACTACATTTTCCAACATTATATCAGCCAATTTTCCTAGGACATGAATTGTTTGAGGATCCTTTTTCTTTCATCTAGGCTTCTTCAAACATACTTCTTTAATAGCTTTTCTAAAAATAGGAACATCTTTAATAGCCTGAAATAAAGGAATTTGAATATGTACATTTTTGAGCTGATCCAGAATGTCAAAAGTGGGTTCTTCTATGGATTTAGATTCAGTGCCTTGCAACCTCTGAGGAAAAGGTGGTTTGTCTTGTCTTTGCAAAATAGGTTCCATAGAGACTGTATCAGGTAGAGGCATATGCTCAGTAGGAACAGCAGGTGCAATAGATTCTTCAATGGGAGAATATGGTATTTCACTAATTAGAGGCGGTTTAGGTGCAGGTAAAGTGGTTCCAGACCTCAGATGGATGTCATTAACATTTAAGGCATAAGCTTGATATTGGTTGGCTTCAGAAAGATACACAGGCTGTTGAGGCTACTGCTGTTGCTTATTATTGGGATTGGGTAGTGGCTGAGCAGGCATATGTGTTTGTTTTAGAGGTCCAGGATTTGCGACAGTTGCTACAGGAGGTGGCATGAGGGCCTGTTGTTGTGGCTGTGGAAGCTGCAGGAATCTAGAGGACTAGTTTTTCCATTGCTGAGGGCCTCTCCATTGAGGATTTTGTTGCCAATTTCTTGAAGGTGGGGTCCATTGCCCTTGTGGCTGCTGCCAACCTCCTTGAGGAGATTGCCACTGTTGGTTCTGATAATTAGGCCAGTTTGGTTGAGGTGGATTCCATGGTGGTGGTGGTCCATATGCATGTTGCCACTGGTTATTATAGCCAAAATAAGGATTACCAAAAGTTAAAGGATCTTGAGGCATACCTTCTCTTTGGGCCCATGGTCTCCTTTGTGCAACAAAGAACACTTGATCATCATCACCTTCTACTGGCTTGAAGTCAGTGGGTAGTTGCCTGGCTTCCAAATTAGCCACCATCTTGCATCTGCAGTCACGCTTCTTCTGTATGTAGTATGGACAGAACTCGGCTAAAACTGCCTCAGCCTCATGTTTCTTCTGAGCTTGCATAGTGTCCAGTTGTGTAGCCATATTATTAATGATGTCCTACTTGAAGTCAAATAGAAATTTTGTTATCTCCATCTGGGAAACTCCACCAGAAGAAGACTTCCCCATTGTAGCATGATGACCTCAACCTTTCTTAACTATTGCTCGAGAGTAGTTAAGACATATTTTCTTCATATCATCCCAAGGCAGCTGAGTTATATCACCTCCTCCCATCAGCTGCAGGGCGTCTATATAGCCATCACTAATTCCCCTTAGAAACAGTAGTTTCTGAGAGTCCTTGTTGAGAGTATGGTTTGAGTTCCTCTTTAGTGAAAACAAAAATCTGGAAATATAATCTTCCAAACTTTCATTGTCCTTCTACTGAATTCAGAATATGTCATCACCCTTGCTGGTCCTCTTACAATATTCCTTATACTTTTCGAGGAATTTCGTCTGCATGGCTACCCAACTATCTACAATGCCTCTTCCTAGACTCATAAACCACCTGAGAGCTCCTTTCTTCAAGGTGGAAGGAAATAGCTTCAGTTTATGAGCATCTATGTTGTAATCATAATTGCGACAAAGGACATCAAATTCAAACAGAAAAGTTTATGGGTCTTCTGTAACCAAGCCATAAAACTTTGGAAGCAAGGAAGAGGGAATGTTTTTAAGATTGTCGGTATCTCGTTGAGTAATAGTGGGAAACTCAAATGCAGGAGGTGGATTATTAGGTGGATTATTTGCCATGTCTGGTTGCTGGAATAATAGAGCGAATGGATTTTCGTCAGGTTCGTTATCAGCTGGGTCAAATGGTATTTCAATAAATATATTTTCAGGGAGGAACCTTCCCAGTGCATCTCTTCTTCTTCTATGCATGCAATACGATGAGTAGTGGCTTGAAAGATTTTGAAATTTTTTGACTAACATACTAAACTAATGCTGAAAATGACTTCTAACAGACTCCTCGCTAGACGCCATCCCCGGCAACGGCACCAAAAATGGTCGTGCCCACAAAAGGATATGAAAATCACAGTAAAACCTTTCCCGAGAATTGGACATTCCAATAGGTGACTAATATCTCTTTCTGTGGACATTCATTTATTTGTCAAACCAGGGGACGTATACTTTAAATGGTGCGGCAAAATATATGCACTAGGAACTGGTTTCAGTCAAATCTTAGCAGAAATAAATACTGAAAAGAGATTCTATCTACGCTACAGGAAGGTAATGCAAAGTTCTTTAACTCAACTATGATGTGATTAAAAAAGAAACCATAACAACTACGACTGAAGCACAAACTGTGAGCTGGCCTTATGCTACAGGAATAGTCACAGTGATGGACTCTCTATGCTGCAGGAGCACTATAAGGCTGAGTTTGCATAAAAACTTCAATGATGAAAGCAAACTGAAACTCAACAGGAAAGAATAACTAACTAACTAGCTACAGATACTTACTAAGTGGGCCCCCTTAGCAAGCATCTACTAATTACACAGATTCTAAACTCAGAACTTCATTGAACTTTATTCATGAAAATAGAATGATGTACATGGTTTTGTTGATATGAAGACTAACAACAAACTCTGTCTCTGGTCAAACAGATTCTGTCTTTCAATATCATATTGATTCTTACATAATATCTGCTACTCTATTTCTATCTTACTCTAACTATCATCTATCTCTCCTTCTATCCATATCATCCCCACTCTCTTGCATAGGAGGAGTATCTTATTTTTAAATCAGAAGAACAACTAACTAACTAACTCATCAAAGAAAGACGTGGAAGTAAAGTATATCCCCGAATCAAGGAACAAACTTCATAACTGAATTTATGTGCTCAACCCGATCCAGAGAGAATCTAGCGCTCCACTCTTTCCAATTTGACTTGTCATTAAAATCTTTCCCATGGTTTCGGTCAAAGAGTCTTCGCCGGAGCTCCCTCGAAGTCGTGCAGGAAATGTACTTTGCTGCAAGGCCGAGATCGACTGCGCTTGACTCGATCATTCTTCAACAACCTATGAAACAAAAGGTAACAGATGCGAAAGAAAAGGCATATGGCACATACAGGATATCTATTCATTAATCACACATTTTAAATCTACTTCATGACTCAAAAACTATATACGATATACCAACCATTTTAGGGAGTCAATGGGAAATAAATGCAATCAAGTCAACACAATGAGCTGTAGGAATATGAAAGTATTATGCTATAGGATATCCCATAAATTATTTCAACGAAGTTTAAATAGCCATGAAATAACAAAAGTAAAGTCATTAAAAGTTTATCATAACATCCAAATTATGAGCATATTTTAAGCTCATCAGTCATCTCCAAACTAAACATTAATAAGTTTCTCCTCATTTGGAAGCTTGATTCCCCTAACACTAGGTGGGATTGCAATTTCCCCTAGAAGATAGTGGAGGGTATCAGAGGAAATTACAAACTGTTGGTGTAATTAACTATTTAATTACATCGTCATAAGTTTACTTAGGCAATCTTTAATTCCTAAGTTATAGGATCTCATCTTTATCTTATCGAGCTATCTTTTTGCTCAAGATAAGATTTAGTTGTTGCATGCTTGCCTTTTATAAGCAAGCCTCATCTTGTACATTTGTATCAATAAATCGTGAATCAATCTTGCATATTGTGAAGCAAGCATTCTCGCCATCATTCTCTCTTGTGTGGAAGTATATTTTCGTCTAGCAACAGATTTATGGAAATCTAACATGGTATCAGAGCTTCCAGGGTTGCAGACTTCTTCCCAGATCTGAGGGTTTTATTATTCTGGCTTGAAGATTTTTGCTGGGTGCAGATTGGGGTTTCAATAACCTCACGGTTGAGATCAAAAGTTTCCGCAGACGAATTTTGACTGTAAATTCGCCTATATTGGGTAAAGTTGTTTTTTGAAGCAAATTTTTTTTTGCTGGGACAGCCTCCCAAGCGGTACGAATTTTCCATTTTTCGCAAAAAAAATATTTTGTTAAATATTTTCTACGGATTTGTCTTTAAATTTTTGGGGCAAAAATTGTTTTCATCGGGCAAAATATTATTTGGATTGGGCACTTTATATTATTTTTTTTGGGGTATATTTTGTGGAAATCTAGTGGCATATTCTATTGACAGAGCATATTCCCTGCAATCGGGTACCTATCGTACCCTGCCACGGCTTACATCTCTGTCGGATCCCACTCGCACTTTGTCTTCATCGCTGGGCTTTATCATCTGTGGCTAGCATCCGTCCACAGTGGTACTGCATCTATTATCATCGGCGGTCTTCGGTGGCAGGGCTTCCGACTGTACTCCTTCCAGCGTCCAAACTATCCCGTCTCTCGAGGATCTGTTGGTGTTTCTCTGTGTACACATCTTCAGTCACATCCGTGGGTACTGCGGATCTCATCATTGGCAGCGCTTTTTCCATCCTCCTCTATCAGCGGGTACAGTGATCGTCAGATCTCCGGTGGCATTTCATCCTCAAAGATCTGCTCGCGCCCGGTCATCTGGAGGCCACATCGGCATTGTACAGTGTTGGATCTCTGTCATCAGCGTATCTCTACCCATCGGCAGTCAAAACCCAAATTTCTATCGGCGTTACCATTGCCGGCCCTGTCCTATCATCGATCGGCATAGAGGATCTCCATCTGCGTCGGGTGTTACATGGTACGAGCTTGTTGTAACCGGTCACATCGTATGCCACCGCCGCTGTCCACATTGTCAGTCCTTGTTGGTACCATAACTACTCAGCAGCCCGCGTGCGTCCCTCAATAGGCATCGGTTCTTTCCTTTGACTGTACGGATTGGCGGTATGTCTCTTTTGTTTACCCGCAGAACCTTTTATATGAAAAGTTTTGTTTAATATTTTATAAAGGCCGACAGACATAGCAAACCCTATATTCTTTTGGGCTGCGTTCAACTGCCTAGCGGGAAGCCTTTACCCATAGATGGGTTTATGTACAATGTCGGTCATATGTGTGGCTGTGTTTTAGCCCCAGATGCCTGATTTTTGCACCAGATTAGTCTTGGACTGTCTATATTTTGCCCCCAAAGTGCCTATTTATAGGCCTTTTTTTCATTTTATCATAACTTTTGCATACGGAGGCCATTTTCTAGAAACGAGATATCGTCGGAAAGCTGGAAGAGTCATCTTTTCAGTGGTGCAGATATTTTGCAGGGATTTTGCAGTTTTGTGCCATATTTTCCAAGTTGAAGACAAATCTCCCTTTTTTGGCTTTCGGAGCTCATAGTTTGTAAATGGGTTTTTTAATTACTTTGGAGAATGGGAACTATAGGCAATGGAGCAATTTAATTCTCACTCATCTTGGTGAGATAAATCTATTGCCCTATTTGTTTAATACAGTTCCTTTTCCTAGCACAGGTGTTGAGTATTGCAATTGGATAGGCTTTAGGGCTAGAGTCTTTAGAGTTATTTTTGAAAATGTAAATGATGACATTTTGGAGACTCTTATTCACTTCGAATGTCCTCATACTCTTTGGACTCACATTAGAGAGGTATATGGAGACCATGATTCTTCTCCATCTCTTGAAGCTCCTCTTTCCAACTCACATGTGCTTGTTCATTCTTCAGAGTTGATAACCCATGATTGTGATCCTTTGGACAAGATTGCAGATGTTTCAGAGGTTCCTGATAGTCTTCCTGATTGGGATTCCTATTTGACAGACATTGCTTCTTTGTTTGTGGAGTCTCACATTTCAGATTTGGAGGACCAATTTGAGGGTTTATCTCTCTTATTTGATGATAGTCATGGGTCCACTATTATCACTTCATGTTTGTCTATGGAGTTTGTTCAAGATCAGTTTCCACTTGTTCCTGGTTTGTCACAGTTTGTTGTGATTGGGCATGTACCTGATTGGATTGTGGCATCATCTACATCATCCAAGAACTTGGCAGCACATGAGCAGATTTTAGAGACACAATCTTCATACATATGGATTCCTCTTCCTTCTTCCTATCCAGAATGGGAATCATTCTTGCAGTTGTACTTGGTGTATCTTCTTCCTAAGGGGAGAAACATTGTTTGTAGGCATTGGATTTTGTTTTGTCTTCAAACATTAACCATACTTGCAGGAGATCATACATCATGGGGGGGATATCTTATCTCTTTACTTCCCTCTTATGGGGGGGTAATTTATTGTATATTCATGATGGATGTAATCCTTGGGGGGTATCATTGAGTCCTCCATACATCATGTTTACATTCGTCATGCCTTTTTTTCTTGTTTTCTCTCTTTTGGAGAGGGGTTTTTTCCCACTGGGTTTTCCCCTTTTCTCTGCTTTATGAGAGATTGCATTTCATTTGCATCTGTAAATGGGTACCTAACATGGCCTAGTTGTCGGGACCCATAGTAGTTTGCATTTTAATCTTCTCCCTAAGTTGCACTTATGGGGGGTGTTGGTGTAATTAACTATTTAATTACATCGTCATAAGTTTACTTAGGCAATCTTTAATTCCTAAGTTATAGGATCTCATCTTTATCTTATCGAGCTATCTTTTTGCTCAAGATAAGATTTAGTTGTTGCATGCTTGCCTTTTATAAGCAAGCCTCATCTTGTAAATTTGTATCAATAAATCGTGAATCAATCTTGCATATTGTGAAGCAAGCATTCTCGCCATCATTCTCTCTTGTGTGGAAGTATATTTTCGTCTAGCAACAGATTTCTGGAAATCTAACACAAACAAGGTAGGTGCTAGTGGGCAACCCTATCATATAGACCTTCCCAGACTTATTTCTTTCTAGATAGTTCCATTTACATCTACATGCACATTAGAATCATTGAGAAGGATGTGAAATCATCTTGAAAAAGATATTTGGGAATCCAAATGCCTATAGGATGCCTTTTAGGAAGCCTCAATCGACTGTATCAAACACTTTTTCAAAGTCTAAGAGCAACATTCCAACTTTTTGGTTGGACACCTTTGCCCACTGTATAGCCTCCCAAATTTTGATTAAATTTTCAATGATGTATCTTCCTTTAATAAAGCCTATTTGGGTGCCATTAAAAAATTTGGAAAGTATGTCTTCCATTCTCTTAGCAAAGAGCTTAGCCAAAATATTGTACAAAATATTTGAAATTGTGATTGGTCACTAGTTTCTAATTAGGGTCACCCCTTTTAGGTAGTAGTTTGATTGTAACTTTATTGATATTTTCCTTGAGACTCCCATTTTCTAAAGCTTCAACATAGAGCTAAAGAAAATCCTCACTCACCCACTCAGAGAAGCATTTGTAGAATTCTACTGGTAGCCCATCATGACCGGGAGTCTTGTCAATGTTCATTGATGCAATGGCTCTAGTAATTTCCTCTTTGGTTAGGGGGCTCTCAAGCTTTTCAATGTCCTCCCCAAAAATTTTCCTTGGAACAATTTTTTGAACTACATCCCTTGCCTTATGATACTCATTTTATCCCCCTTCTAAGGTGAAGAGACAATTGTAAAATTATTAAAACTGATTAAAGATCTCCTTCTAGTCAGAGGTGAACCTTTCCCGATCCTAGATCTGATCTATCTATTCTTTTATATTCTTCTCCTTCAAGTATTTGAAGAAGAACTTGGACCCTTTGTCCCCACAAGATAACCAGTTGATCTTGGTTCTAATTTTTAGCCCATTGACTTTATGCATTTGATTTTTCCTTAGGTTTTCCTTGGATTTAACCAATTATTTAAGCAGAAGAACATCCCCTAGTACCTTATCTAGTTTTATTTTAGCCTCTAAGAAGGCATCTTGCAACACCTTCTCTTCCCTTGTTGCATCCATGGCCCTTTTTTTCCAATAGTTTGAAATAGAATTTTTTAACAACCACTTGTTAATTTCCCTAATGGTTGTAATTGCATCTCTACAGTCACTATCCTTTAGAAAAATTGTATTCAAGGTAAAGGATGAAATGTTCTTTGTATCTTTTTCTCTTTCTTGACATAAAACTAGCTCAACTTTAATAGGGTGGTGGTCAAAGAGTGTGTAAGGATATACACATAGTCTCACATTATCTTCATTAGGGACAAAATTGAAGAGGTTCTTGTTGGCATAAAACCTGTCTAGCCTACAATAAATTTTGTTACTCCCTTTTTTGTGTATTGTACTACGAGTACCATAATCCTTTGCAATCCTTCTTCCATTTCTCCATGGGATCTACAAGGTTGAGTTGATGTTTCAATCTATACCTAAAATATTTCTCGTTACCTTTCTAGGATATATCCATTCCCCCCCACTTATCTTCAACTTGTTCTACCATATTTAAATCCCCATATGATCCATGGAATGTTTGGGAGGGTAGAAATATTTCCATAGCTTAGCTATATCTTTATGATCATTAGGTGCATAGAATAAGCATACTTTGAAGGCCACATCATATTTTTTGAGGGTTTCCTAAACCAGACCCTATTGCAAGCTGAGATGTTGCTATTAGTGATCAATTGGGCCCATTGATTAGCCATAAGGATGGAAACCCCATGTCTACACTTCTCATGGGAGGTGGATAAGGATAAAACCCCATTCCAAATAAACCCTAGGTTGTTTTGTAGGGTAAACTTGACTGCCTTAGTCTCTTACATCAGGAAGAAATATTTTCTTTTGATTAAGTTTACAAATCTCCTTATTATATATTTTATGTTAAGGGATTCCAATTCCTTGACATTCCAGGATAAACAATTAACCTTCAATATCAACCACCATTGCAAAATCCACTTGTTTATTCCTAAACAACTCAAAGTATTTGGGGTACCTTTCCTCTATTTTCACACTCTTTTCTAGGGGAGACTGGATTACCAAACTCTTCTTCTTCCTCTTAGTTTTTAGCACAAATGGGGACTTTCCAATTTTTATGGAATTCTTATTTTTCCTTGGACTCCCCATTCCAATTCTCTTTTTTGGCACCTAAATGGGATCCCCTTGGGTGAGATTCTTAGAGACTTCATTGTCGATGTTCCCTTCTTGGTCACTAGCTTTCCTTTCCTCTAATAGAATCCCCACACTCAAGCATCTTGCATGGGATGTGATCTTTCTATCTATTTGAATCCTCTATGTCAAGAGTTTTCTTAAGAGACTGGGAAAGAATAGCCTCCAAGTTAGAGGGAGATTGGTATTGGATAGGTTCTAGAGTGGGGACATAGGCTTTTCTAGGGGCAACAAGGGATCCATTCATTGAAGAGTCAACCATTCACAGTGGGGTCCCTAGATCCCTAATCCAAACACATAGATCCATGAACCTCCTAGATTTGTTTCTCCAATTTAAAATCAAAGGGGTTTGAGCCATGTTTTATCTTCAAAATTGAGTTAGAATTAGGTTGCAACTTGTGTCTCATGTAGTTGTTTTTTATTCTTTTCCTTATCTATCTCATAACACACTATTGGGCATTTAACTTTTGGAGTAGTCGAGCCTCTCTTGGATTCTCAACATTAGGGTTTAGATGGGAGGGGTGGGATATCCCCTTATTCCCTTTAGGGGGAATCTGCTGCTCAGAGACACCCACTCCATCCTCCACCATTTCTAGGGTGCTAAAGGAATTGGTGAGAGGAATTGTAGGAGACTTATTAGCAGAGGAAAAATTATGCTCAATTGAGAAAGTGACAGTCATCCACTCTCTCAACATTTATAGGATAGGGGCTCAACATCAAGTTCCACACTAGGGTTAGAGGTATTGACAAGATGTACTAGCTTCAGGGTTGGGATAGATTCCCCATATGCTTTCACTTTAGGCAAGACCTCTCTAGGGCTGACATTATATTTTCCTTTTACAATTCTTGTCCTTCTACTCTCGATTAGAGGGTAATCATTGTGGATATGTCCTCTCCTACAAAGGAAACAAGCATTGACGCTACCCAAAATTTCAAGTGGGAAAACTGACACCAAAATTATTCACAAATCTTTAAGTTATTCAGGATTTCAACACTAGGGTTAAGAGAAATGAAGGCTTGAGCATCCAAGTTGAGTAGTGCTAACCTAGTCTCATCAATTTTTAGGACTTTACTAACTAGTTGAAAAATTTGAGGGAGGATGTGCTAGAATTTGGGAGGCAAATTTTTAACAGTAACACATCTAGGGGCTAATAGTGCAATTACTTCCTCAACAATAGCTATTGATGTCCATGGGAGGGCGTGGAAAGTGCAGTCCCATATATTCCAATAGGTTTTTGCTAGAAATTTCTCCTACAATACATGTTCTTTAAAAAAAATACAAATAGTCCTTTATGGAGCAATCTACAGTAGGTGATTTGAACACCAAAATTTTTAGACCAAACATTTGGGAACCAGGAATTAATATACTTCCTAGCCAAAAATCTATTATTATCAATGGTGACTAAAAAAATTGTAGTGTCTTTAAGTTTTGATCTTTCTTTTCTTATAGTGTCTTTCATAACATCATTCGGGAATAGATGAAATTCTATGGCTAAGTAAGAAACATCCTTACCTTCCCTACCATCGTCGTAGTGCACCTCTTCAACAACAAAACTCACGCCTTGTAGAGAAACAAAGGCATACTCAGAAACAAGTTTGGAAAAGTACTTTTGGAAGAGATTAGGGTTAATTTCCTAAGTATTGGGGGGTTAGGGGGTTTCAAAACCCCCTTCATTAATGAAATTAAAATTCATAGTAAAATACTACCAATAACTATATAGTAAACTACACATTAGAGCTAGAGGGCAAGGCACAACTGAGAAGTCAAGAAAGAAACAAAGGCCAAGGATAGAAGAAGCCTTACATACAATAACCATTGTGGGGTAGGTTATTTACCCCTCTCCTACCACCATTGGATTTGACGAAGAACCCCATCCCTTGCACAACATGCCACCAGGTTGCAGAGCCCTAGATTTCTCCTTTCATCAATAAACTGATTATGTCTCCAACTTGAGATATTTTGAAACACAAACTGAGAATATAATTCATAATACAAGTGCTTAAATAAATTAAAAATAATTATTTCTACACAGCTATATTTAAGATAATATAATTAACTTATATATATACAAATTATATGATCCTCTATAAATTTAAAAACTTACTTAAGAGATTAATAAATTATTTGAAAAAGGGTGGATTAGATTACAAATTAAAATAAAAATTCACTTTAATGTAAAATAAAATAACTCTTAAATAAATTAAATAAATATTTTCTTAATAAAAATCTAAGGCAGAGATGAAAACTAAAGCTAACAAATATTTATCTTATTAGCACTTTCCCTTAGCAATACAACAATACTATTGCAATGGGTTTTGTTAATTAGTTATGGATATAAGTTATTTTTGAACCAATTAAATAAAAAAAAAATTATCTTCTTTAATTTTCTTTTCCAAAATTAATATGTAAAATATTTTTACTTCAAAAAATTTTAAAATTATTTCTCTTCAACATGATTGGCTAAAGTGATAAAATGTGGCTTCAAAAACTATGTTGGGGATGACGGGTACTACCTAAGGTAAGAGAATTTAAGTGGATGACACTCCATGCCAGGATCTTGAAAAATGATTGATTGAAAATACTTGGAATGGAAGTCCCCAACTAGTGTGTCATGTCTGAAGATAGTGAAGAAAATGTGGATCACATCCTCTTAAAATGTATAGGCTATGTTGTAAAATGTTGGGATTGGCTATTAGGAAACTTGGCACGGGCTACTCCAAGAAGCAATAAACTATGGGTAATTTTTATAAGCTCTCCATCATTGAAAGAGAAGCATATTGGGGAAAAATATGGCTAACAGTTCCATAAATCATGATACGAAACATACTGAAAGGAAAAAATAGAAGAATATTTCAAGATAATATTATGTTACTAAATGAATTAGCATTGATAAAAGAAAGAAAAATTTCATAATGGATGAGTTATCATATCTATTTGAAAAGGAAAAAAAAAACACATTATGGGTGATGATCTTATGAAGAGATGAAACTTACTCAAGGTTCCCCCATTCTTCTAGTTTGCTTCAGACCCTAACTTGAAAAGATTGAAGGAAAAATAGAACATTCTACCAAGGGGAAGATTGAAGCTAAACATTTATGGGGCCTCTATTGTAAATATATGGAAGTTGAGAATTAGATTCATCATAAGAAATGAGAAAGGACAATTAGTAATAGCCTTATCAACCAAAATCTTGATATCTCTCTTCAAAAATAGACTCTCCAATGGCACCCAACTTGTTTTGATACCATGTTAGAATTGGCTATGGCGATCAAGATAATGAGACCAAATGGAAAGCACAAAAAGAGAGAATATAATGTGACAAGAATAAACTGTATTCTTATAATATTATTCAATGATATGATATTGTGTTGTACAATGTAGTAGAGATGCCTTGTTTATATAGCCAAGGTGAGATGCAAGATGTCATAGGATTATGAAAAGTGTCTTAATAATATGACATGAGACAACTAATCACACTTACCTAGGTTCACATGTGTTACAAAATTCAAAAGATAAGATAACAATGAGTGACAACTAACACCTTCTAGAAAGATTCCTTCCTAGGACCTAAGTAAACTTGACATGTGCAAATAATCCCCCTAGTAATGAATGAACTAGGTACAAGACTTTATTTACACATACAAAAAGTCTTAACTTATTTAGTGGTAGTCACAAGGTTGTGCTTGATTGGAGAAGGTAACATTTTTTGCATTTTTCTGAAAGAGGAAATTGAGTTCAGGGAAATTAATTCCTTCAACATGATGGTGTTTGACAGAGGAAAGAAGTTTATTTCCATCCTTAGTAGGTTTTCCCTACAATATTTAGAATTTTGTGTCATAGCCATATATTTATTGTCCATATTGTATCTTGCATCCTTTTTTGATCCCATGATCATGTGCATACATTTTTTTCTTCCATGAGTTAGTTCTATTTCATGTTTTTCCAAGTTATTGTTTCCACATTATTTCACAAACATGAAAATTTTATATCTAACAATACCTAATACCTTGAAAAACAATACCTAAAACCTTGAAATTGTTGCATTACAATATCCCCACTTATTGTTTCCACAATTCACATCTTACTAACATCCTTGTACATGAACTAATTCAGATCCACTATTATATTCAATAATTTACATACATTCATTGAAATAATAGGAAAGAAGAGAACAACATATCCATTGGGAATCAATGAAGATAAATAAGATAAGCATTGATTATATTATTCATAGTCTGTATAACTTGTAAATATGAGAGTAATATATATAAACTTTATACTATTTTTCTATATGTATAATTTTCCTTGTTATCATAAAACCATATACATATTTATTGACTTTAACCTAAAAAAATATTACTAGAAAGTTTAGTGTCCATTCTTTTCTTTGTAAAACCTCCTTAGGGTAAACTACCTATTGACCTCTCTCTGTAATTCAACCTTGAAATCCCTATTATATGGCCAGGGAGCAACAAGCATTGGGCTGAATTACACTTACATTTTACTTTCATTCCAAAATAAATATCAATAGAAAGTGAGAATATTCCCCAATCAATTGCAAAATATTCATTTGTAAGTCAAGGGATAGCAAAAGAAAAACTCCAAAAAAAAATTATTCAGAGAAGACCCACCAATCTTCAAAAAGAATCATTGTCACAACACCAAAAACATACAATGTTGCCATAAAACTAAAAAATGTCACCATCAACATTAAACACATAAATAAACAAAGACCCATATTGCAACCCACCAACCAAAGAAAGCTAGTTATAGAAAAGGACCAAAATCTGAGCACTAGTTCATCAAAGGAGTAGGATGCTACTTTTCCTTGTCTACAACAAAGTAGGTATGCCCCCTAAGGGTCCTTGTTGAAAGTGGGGTAGCCATCACCACCTCATCCTTAGAATCAACCAAATCAATCATAGCCATGAGATACTAGTGGTAGTCAAAGTCAGTTTTGATTCCACTATCAAAAGAATCATTTGAGACTTCAATGGGAGAATGATGATGTCCCATATAAGCCCATTGATACCTGTTCCTTCTTGTAGCTTCCCTCTCTAGCATACCAAATTTTCTTCTCCTTTCCTTTAGCTAATTCCTGAATGGCAATTTAGCCTCTTAGATGATAGGCACATTTGAGAACACCCCATGCAAATTTCTTGATAGCTCTCACTTTCTTCCTTGGAGTCATAGTGATTTTAGGCATATCTCATTCAATTCATTGAGAATCATCCTCAAACACAAGAAGGTTGAGTCTCTTAGACATATAGATTGGGCTAATATTCACACTTACCTTACCTATTTCCTTAACAACTTATGAAATTTTCTCAAAAATAAAACACCACCCAACTCGGAAATAACAAGCTCAAATTCTCACTTACTTTTAGACTCTTAATTCACACAAACAATCAAATGGTGAGAATAATTAAGCAAGTGATTTTAATTAAATATAACAAGAGAGTGTATACATTAATTTTCCAAGAAAACTTGTGTGAGGACACTGACCATCAATTACCCTAATTTTGTACCTAAGTTGTTGATCATACCTTGAAGTGAAACAATGGGCAATCAATTAGGATGATTAATTATGACAAGATTAAAAGCATGTGTTTGATACTTCTTCATAATCAGAAAACTTAAGTGAGATATTCATCCACTTAGTTTGCATATTAACCACACACTTAATATCTAACCAAACATGTGTCACATTTACCCACTTGCTCATAGGAATTAATTTTCTTGCAATTGATCATAATAAGATAGTGGGAAGCAATCATGATTTATCTTTAGAATATAGGCCCATACCTTTCCTTCAATTTTAGCCTCCCACATGTACTACCATCTAAAAAATTTGATGGCCACAAAAAATATTTCCCAAATTTCACATGAGTGCCTAAGAATCAGTTCTAATTTAGAACCTTTTTTCTCTTAGAGTAGTCCGGCCAATATTTTACCAACACCTTATCTCCATATGGATCAATCTAAGCCTTTGAAACAATCCATGTGGCACATGCCTTCTTTCCTATTGAAAAATATAGGACACAAGCAAGGCTCTCATGGGATGGTAGGGAACGGTCAGGATTAAAACACATCACCTACCATAAACTATTAATCATCCTCCCTTATGAAGAAATTTTTGTCATAAAATCCTAGTAGGTACCACAAAAGTGACAGATGTCACCTTGCCCATTAGCCTATGTGATAATCTTTCCTTAATGCACAAGAAGAAAAGGTTCAAGGGGAACTATTGTGATGAAGACATGTGTTGTGGTGTCCATTATTGATTTTAGTTGAAGCTATGTCTATTAGAATTTTGGAAACACTGGTCCCTTTGCCAAACATGACACATGGCCATTGTTTTCTAATCATCCACTTAGTGAGATAATCATTCACTTAGTTTTTTATTTTATCTCACTTCCTAACATATGTGGAGCCACATAATAATTATTGTGGATGCTAAATCTGCAAATGGCTAAAATTTCAACATACATCATTAGAAACAAAACAAATATTTACATCCATATGAAATAAATCAATATGCTTCATGATGCAATCAAAACAACAAAGGATTAGATAAACTATTCGAAAGCATACAATAAAAAATGAAGTAAATAATATCTTATATTGGATTGGTGCTTCTATGGAAAGAATCCCTTTCCCAATCCTAGCTTAACGTAAACTAAATGATAAAATGCTTTGAAGATGGAGTAAGATGGGAAAAATCAGTTCTCAAATGAAGAGAGTGGATTTGCATAAGATTTATGGATCAAGTTGTGGAGTCTTTGATGATGACTAAAGCCTTCCATTTATATAATATTTTGATAAGATAAATAGCCAAATGGATGAATGTGAGACAAAGATTTAGCCAATGAGATGGAGCCACTTGTCAACTTGTGAGTGGTTGAGGATTGAGAACATTTTGGTCAATGTGCCAAAGAGGGGGAGATTCAAATTTGAATTTGAGTGTTAAATGCTAAGTTTTACTTGTGCAAGGGACATGTAAGAGCCATGTAAGAGCTCATAAATGCTTTGTTGGATGTACATGTCAACTTGTTTTTGAATTAAAACTTGAGGGAATATTCCTCAAAGATGCCATGTTGATGGAAAATGATGATTTTATAAATGAATTAAAATGATTTATTGGTGCAAGTGGGAAAATCTAGAGGATGTGATGGGTGGTTAGATTAGATTAATCAGGATTAGCTTAGTTAAGATGATGTTAGATGCTTTAACCCATTTGACGTAGATATTTTCATTTAGTTAAATCAAAAGGGATAGAAGGTGATTTTAGACTTAATTAAATAAAGGTTCGATTTATTTAATGAAGGAGGGTGATGTTAGATCAAGCTGATTTATTTAATTTAAATTGATGACTTTAGAAGATTGATAAATAAACTTGATTTATTTGCTAAATGGATGAATATGACCTAATTGAATGCATGATGTCAATTTCACATGTCTATGTTTTCCCCCTCTTTGAAGCAATGTAATTTTTGTGTTGGTTCAAAGAATAAACTTGTCACGATAAAAAAAATAATTTTTATTTTATTCTTTTGGATGCCCCAGCGGAGAGTACATTGGTACATTGCCCCCTCAAGAGATTGAGTGAAAAGATTCTATTTAAGGATTGATCTCGTGATAATGAGGTTCAAACTGGATGGTTATGGATGATGATGCAAATGAGATGGTTTTAAGATGCTTATAATAACCAATTTATATTATCATAAACAACTTAAATGATGATATGATGTGAGATGGATGAGATGGATGATGTGATATGCTATGATTATGCAAATGAATGTTTTATGCAGATGCTTAGACTAATAGATCTATATTATGATGTGCAAAATGCTAATGGTTTGTGGGTTCAAGATGGATGCTTTGGCGATGTTATGTTAGTGTGGCGAGAAGAAAGAAGAAATGAGATGATGACAAGAGGATCTGCCAAGTCCATGATCTGACAAGACTTTATTAGAGATGATGATGATGATTTTCTTATCAAGGATTGAGATTTTAAAACGACTACTTACCTTATATTTGATTAAACATGTAGATATGATGCATTAAGGTATAAAGAATGAAGATGGTGTTGTACCTAGTATGATGGACTTCGAATCGACTAGCGGATAGGAGTATTCTTTTTCACACTAGACATATGGAAACATTGCTAGGGCATACCTAACAAAGCAAGTATTCACCAAGTTATTTTACAAAAACATCCAAAAAGCACAACAAACAAAATATAATGATCATTGCAACATTCCTATCTCTCTAAATCCTTTGTTCGGATATCATCAAGAGGTTCTTCGAATGAGCACAATAAGATAAATCAAAAGAAAAGATCAAGTACACAAAAAAGTCAATGTTCTTCATACCCTCATCCAAAGGGATGTTTTTTGATAGGATAAGAATCCAAGGTGATATCAAAAATGATGCCCATTGTCAGAATGATATATCCTAGGACATGCATTCTATAGTATGATGATGGTTTGATAAGTTCATTGATAGGCTGTTGATATAAGGTTGATTGACATGTTTGAAAATGATCAAGAGTTTGATTTTTGCATTTAATGGTTTGTTGCTTTGATTTTGATTTTGTGTTTGAAGTTTTCTATTGCTAATTGTTGTGATTGTTTCTATTTGTGTTTCCCAAGGATGAAGATGATGATCAGTTTATTATGGATGATTGACTATTTCAAGTGAAAGTGAGATGAGTCAGATGGATTTTTTCAAATATTTGGATGTTTTTGATGTTTGTGGAATGTTTTGAGGCTATTTTTGTGTTTTTTTCCATATTTAACAAATGTTTTGATTTTTGATTTTCCAATGTTTTGCAATTTTCTTATATTTTATGAATGTTTTTGGATTTTGATGTTTTTTTAATGTTTTTAGATTTTGATGTCTCAGGGGCTAATAAAAAATGAGCCTTGCCTATGTTTAAGCTCAGAGATGACATAGTTCAAATTCCATGTTTTTGACGTTTTCTATTTTATGAGTGTTTTTGGATTTTTTGATGTTTTGGATGTTTTTTGGACTTTTTGATGTTTTGAATGTTCTTGGATTTTTTGCATGATTTTGAAATTTTAGATATGGATATGATATCAGTGATCTGTTTGGGATTTTTTTGAAGACCAAGCTAAGGTTGACTGATTGAATTGATGGATTGATGATGATGATAACATTGTTGAGGGTACACAACAATGCAAGGATTGGATTGATTAGGATTGATAATGATAACATTGTTGAAGATTCACAACAATGCAAGGATAATGTTAAGCAACACAAGCATTGGAAAAGATATCCCCAAGATGATGATGGATTGATGATGATTTGATCAAGACTGATGATGATAACATTGTTGAGGATGCACAACAATGCAATGATAGTGTAAGCAACACAAGGATATCCTGATGATTTCTAGATTGGATTTGATTGATCATGATTGACAAAGCTTGGTTTGAAACAAAATATGTTTGAATGATTTGATGTGACGTTTGAAGGGTGTGTTAGATGTGACTGATAGTGATTATTTGGATTGATGTTCGAAAAAAGATGAAGACTAATAAGGAATGTCTTCTCGTCAAAATATGCCATGGGCTAGTGATTTGGAATTCTGCTCACAAGTGGTTTGACCAATTTGGTTTCACATTTTCCAATGTTGGGATCAACACATAATTTGGAGGATATAGATCAAGATTTATTCTCGAAACAAGATTTAAATGTCTGCCCCAGTGTCTAGCAATGTGTGGAATGTTATGGATAGATGCTTGGATAGGTGTATGGATGGATGTGTATGGTAAGAATGAAAATGATACCAAGGATTATCTTGCAATAAGATAAGGTTTTTCAATGAAGGAATGCTTCATTTGGATAATGCTAGGGTAGGATAGGATAAATGAAAATGACCCATGTTAAGATATTTACCATAAGCAAGTGTAAAGTGTGCACCAAAATTTTTCAAGATCAAGATAACTTGGATGATGGATGTAGACATATGCATATGGATTGGATAAATGGCTCATGGATGGATGGATGGATTTATTATGGATAAGATGGATGGAATGCTTGATTTATTATGGATAGGATGAGATGCTTTCACCTAAACTAGCACATGTAGATGTTCGATTCCACACATGACATATGTTTGCCATGTTTTCATCATGGTTTTGCCCAAAGTGCCACTATAGTGGTTTTCACTAGATGATGATTTTTCTCTTTACTGTTTTCAATCCTTTTTCTATTTTTTTTGGACTTTCATATTTTTTGATGTTTTTGGTTTTTTCTAAAAGCTTCATGTTAACCCACCTAGTGGTGTCAATGTAGATGCTTCTATCATAATGTGCCATTGGTATCCTGCATAAAGAAGTTTATTTGCTAAGATATGTGCACTTGAATGCAACTTTTGGGATTCTTGATTCACTTTGTCGATACTAGGGTTAACATTGTCTCTGTGCACACATCATGATAGAGTGCCTTCAAAATCCTTAGGATGAAGGGTTGTTTCCAATACATGGTCTATGTGAGAATTGGATATCATGCATGGAGGCGCAGATGGAATGTGATTAGGGATAAAAGATGGATTGGTTGACAATTTGGAACCTTTGACTCTCCAAACTTGGGAAGATGAGAAATGATGGGTGGATACAAAAATGTGCGTGGATTTAGGACCAACTGCTTGATATACCTTGTATGTTGCTTGAGAAACCTGCTTTTTCTTTTGTGGACATCTTTGATGGTTACTTTTCCCTTTTTTATTTTTCCCCATAATATATTTGACTAATAGAGTTTGATAGGGATAATCTTTCTTTGTATGTTTTGGTATCCATATGTATTTGATTTTTTGTATTATGCTTCTCAACTTCTTTTGATTTTATAACATTATTCTTACTCTAATTTAACTCTATCTTTTGATTTTGGTCCCAATTGATGGATGGGGTGATGAATGGATGATGATTCATGATGTGGCTAGTTGTAGTATTGACACTATTTTCATCACAAGGACTCTTCGTGCTCCCTATGTTGACATTTTCTTGAGACATAGTTTTCCCTAGTATTGTGGAAGTAGTACATTCATGCCTTGATTCTTCTTGTTCTGAGATGTCTTGTTCAGTAAATATGCTTTGACAAATGACCACTATAGATGACATTGTTTCAATTTACCGCTCTGCTAACTTTGGATTATAATGTTATGTCTGAATTGCTTCCTTGAGTGGGTAATGTTTGATATCTTTATTCATGATGTCCTCAGTCTGAATTTGGGATATGTCTGATCTTGATGTTGACAACTCTGTTTGACTATATCAATAAATAACCTGCTCCTTTTGTGTAACAATGCTAGGAATAAAGGGATCCTATTCTGATTGAAGATTATATATGTTTCCATCGATAAAAAACATCTCATGGGTAGATGGAGGAGTATGTGCATATTGCATAGATAGGAGAGTGTCCATTAGATCATTGTAGTATCTTCAAGATACAAATTCTTGATTTTGAATGATTTTGGAGTTGCTTTCATCATGCTTTGGATCAAGTTCTTGACATGGGTCAATTTCAAAGGATGGATTGCTTATAAAGGGTTCTTGGATATTTTTATTAGGCATAGGAAGTAGCTGAATGTCATCTTGATCTTTGAGTGAAATGGGATCACATGTTGAGTTGAAGATTCCTTCAATATCGACAATCATGAGGTCGAAGGATGTCAATATGTCTTGGAAAGGACCATTGCTAGACTTTGGTGAGAGATATTGATAATGCTTTAGAATAAATTCTTGAGATATGCCATCTAACCCACTAGGTGATGTAGGGAAATTTTCAACATGATCATTGGTCGATGCCTCATTTGATGAGGCAAAAATATCTTTATTGATGGATAGATCTTGATCATTGTTTTCAACAATTGTGGTGGAGGGATTTCCAATGTCTTCAACCATAGGGTCAAATGATGTTGACCTTTCTTCAATTGGATCATTATTGGATATTGTTGGTGGATTTTGATCATGATTAAGAAGTGAATTTTGATGTATGTTGATTTGATCTTTGAATGAAGTAGACACAACTTCAAGGTGCTTAGTGATGGATTGATCTTGCTCCTTGTTCTCAATAGTTGTGGTGGATATATTGCCAATGCTATCATCATCCCCAATAGTGACTATCTTCTAATCAATTAGGTCTTGGATGAGTTTTTTGAGTTGAACATAATCTAATGTTTTGTGTCCCTTTATTCTACGATAATCACAAAGAGGCTTCTCATTATACCCTGGCGGTTTTATTTCTGGTTCTTGATAGTTCCTATAAATGGGGATTTTGATGAGATTTTGTTGTACCAACTATTGTAGGACTAATTCAATTGGTCTCCCAGTGGTCTGTATTTCTATTTATTTATTTGTGAGATTTTCACTTTAAATTGGGCTAGTGGTGATTGATTTTGGAGATGTGGTGATTGATATTTGAGATGTGGTGATTGAACTTCAAGATGGGGTTGATCTTGATGTCCAACTTCTTGCCATTGGAAATATTGTTCTTGATGCTATTGTGGACACAACTTACTGATTTGATGATATGGATTAACCAATGGATGAGTGTATTGATTTTGGAGTGAAGATATCTCCTGACTCAATAATTCAATTAGTTTGGCATGTGAAGCAAGTTGCTCTAGTGAAATTTGATCTTTATTTTGAATTTAATTTCCTTGATTTGACTTTTGTTGAAGTAGATTTGGAATGTACCCTTGTGGTGTTTGAATGGGATCATGAACAAACTGATCTTAGATAATGTTCTGATTTGGGATGATGTTTAAATTTGGCTTTATGGGTTGAAGTTGAAATTTGTTGGGAACCACATTGCCTTGATTTAGGTAACTTTGATTTTGCATGGTTTTACCTTGACTTGTTAACATCCTGTTTTGAATTTGAACAATATTCATATTTTTTGCAAACATATTTATCTCAAAGTTTACCAAGTTTGGACTCAAAATATTCTTGTTTGGTAAAGTTGTACTTGGTACATTCTCATTTGGCATGTAGAGATTTGATGGGATGATGTTGTTTGTTTGAAGGCTCAGGCATTGATTGTTTGGTTGAAAAACTTGTAGGTTTAGATTTAGATCTACCATTTAGAAATGGGTCCTAAACTCTTGATTGGGCATACTTACATTTGTACCATTGAATTTTGTAGGAGAGAACGATCCCATGTACATATTGTATAAGTGTGAGTGTTGATAATCAATCGGCATTGTAAAGCTTTGATAGTTTGGTTGAATTAGATTACTTAGGATGTATGGATCAAGTTTATATTCGATGTTCCTCTTGTGTTTTGACCTTATTGCAAAAGTGACCTCTAAGGTTCTTAGGACCAATGGCGAGATGAAGGATGAAACGGGTGCAATGATATCATTGTAGAATGTTTAGGGACTTTGGATCAATGCTAGACTTAGGGTTTGATTTTTATTTGTTTGATTTGGATAATGAACTTATAAACCCTAAGATGTTGGATGTGATCCTAGGATTAAATTTTTCAAAGGGGTGCTAATTTAACTACAGGTATGAGAAAGGATGCATTCCCATACTCCTAACTAAACAAGGTGATTTTGATTTGATTTAAGGATGTACCCAGGTCTAGATAATGATGTTTCCAAAGTTCTAAAGTTGTTTGGTGGGATGGGATAATAAATTATTGGAATTTGGATGAAGTGTTTGATTTGATCCTAAATGAACCTAGGAAGGACTTGTTTATGAGACAAAGATAGTGAAGAACATGCCTTTCTCTAAGAGTAGTTCAAAATAAAAAGATAAATGTTTGCATAAAAACCATATCACCAAAAGACACCAAGCATATGTGTGGTGTCCAATTGATTCAATCTTTTCTTAATGGGTTCTTTTTATCACAAACACTTCTTGATTAGGTTTTTTCAACTGAATGTCCAATGTCCTAATTCCCTTTCATCCCACAAAGTACATTATGTGGAAATCAAGGAGATCAAGGCAAATGTTTCCTAATGTTGACCTTAGTAGGAGAAAATTGAGATGCAATGAAAATGATTAGAAGCATCTAAGGATAAGATCCCAAGGGCCAGCAATAGCATGTGAATTCATTCAAAGATATTTGCTTCTCCTAAAGGGTTTGAGATTTGATGCTCATGTTGAATGTTGGTTTTCCAATGTTTTTGATCAAAGCACTATGTTTTCAAACTGATTCACAAGTAATATAACATCCTAGCCAAATTGGTACATTTTTCTTGGTGGGCTTGCCTCATTCCCTATGTAGAAGAAGAGATGATTTTACATGTAACAAAGGAAAGAGCATAAAGGTATGTTAAGAATGAAGTCTTAACCTCTATGCTTTTACCAAGATTGGACATGGCAAGTAACTTCTTGGAATCTAAGTTCCAATGTACCACTTTGATAAACTCGTTGAATTAGTTAATAGGCCACTACAAACAACATTTTTATTTTGGACTTTCCATTCTTGGAGATTGACCCATAAGGGGAGAGTCCCCTTTCAGATCCATCTCATCAGAATCAACCGTGTGATATTGGAATTTACTCCAATACCCACATTTATATCCTAGTTAGAAATACTCTTGGCTTTAGAGTGTTACCAGTTGAGTCATTCCCTTGGGTGAGTAATTTTTCCCCAAACCAGGCCCTCTAAGATAGAAAAAAGCGAATAAACTTATTAATAGTTCAATCGACCCTTGTTTAGAAACAAAGGGAGAACAAATGCAATAGGTTTACTCACACTCGCAAGCTTTGTTCAAAATTTTAAACCAAAAATAAAGTGTATGGCCAATATTTTATGCAACTTAATGTCATCAAAAAGACTTTTGATTCTCAAGATCGCCGTGAAGCGTGAGAGAAGTGCATAAGCCTTTTTAGATGAGATTATTTTTCAAAAAATATTAAAAAAATATGAAATCACTTGTTCATTTTAACTTCAAAGTAGTGGTGAGTTCATTTTAAGCACCAAAATTCAAATGTGAAATTTGTTTGCTCAATTTTAGAACCCAAGTTGAAGCTAGTAAGTGCATAGTGTTTAGTTTTAGCCCAACTTAAAAAAAAATCAATGATTAATTTCAAACCCAAATTGATCGAGTTGGTCTAAAATAGAAAACAAAGGCAAAAATTGGACACTCTAGAAGTTATTATAATAAGAATTAAAAAATGATTTTTCAAGTTTAATGAGAAATTTTCAAACTCAAATCTAATTGTTGTCTGATTCTCATGTGAAAGAAAACCACCATTGTTTCTTGATGCCAACCTGTGAACAATAAAAAGTTATCAGAAATCAGATTTAGGATAAGGAAACAATGAAGTAATGCATAAAAAATTTCCCCTATCTTGCAAAGTATTTTATAAAAAACAATCAATGGTCATAGCAAAAAATTCAAATTTGATGAACCCAAAAAAACCATTTTCAAGAGACAATGCAAGGCGGTAAAATAGAGATGTAAGATTTTATGTTCAAAATCTAGTATTCTTTGTTTTATTGAAGCCGCATTACATGATTTAAGTCAAAAGAAAAATTTATTCATCAAATGAAAATTATGAGGAATTGATTGCTATTATTGCAATGCTCCAAATACTTCAATAATATAGACCACATATCCAAAATTGCTGTCGTCAATAAAGATCATTTTAAATCAAATCAAAATCTGAAATAAAGAAAGCTTTGTTATTAAAGATCATGTGTCAGAAATTCACCTGCAAGAAAATGAATATGCGAGAGACACTAGATTGTGAATAATATAGACCACATATCCAAGATTTTTGCCATCAATCAAAATTAAAAAAAAAAGAAAATCTTCGTCTTTCAAGATTATATGTCAGTGATTTTAAAGATTTATCTGCAAGAAGTAAATATAGACACTAGATTGCGTCAAGATTTACCTGTGAGGAAGTAATTAGCTTGGCATGTTGCATATGTGACTTGAGGGATGGGTCATACTTTTTCAATGTTGTACTCATAGGACATGTTTTCTATGTCCATGGTTGTAGCAATGCCCCATAAGTTCTATAACATTAAATATGTTTTCTTTTGCAAAGCAGTTACTTCAGGTAGATTCAAAGTATGTGGAAGAGAATAATAACTATGTGCAGGCCGAGCAGAAAATATAGACATGAAAAAATACTTAATGGCATGTCTATCTCTCCAATGGTGGAAAATACCTGACTTACCCAATAGGTGCTACAAAATACTTTACGATTCCCCCTAGTA
The DNA here is from genome assembly GCA_007258455.2 of Sequoia sempervirens. NCBI lineage: Eukaryota > Viridiplantae > Streptophyta > Pinopsida > Cupressales > Cupressaceae > Sequoia > Sequoia sempervirens. The sequence continues at coordinate 180,320 of VDFB02263420.1, forward strand.
AAGAAAACAGTCTGCCCTATCTAAAGTCATTGCTTGAAAAATAAATGAAAGAGTTCTGAAATCTTGAACTGTTGTTTCCCAGTGTATTTTTGCAAGGAGAAACTCTAGTAGTTGATGAAGTAGGGTGACTAACTACCTCTACAACTGCTCTCAATGACTAAAATGTTGGCTATGCAAACTTTGCCAAAAACACCACAATGAGCCACCATTAAAATGTAGTTATAAACTATTGTTTATACAGTGGAACAAAAGTGAGAGCCTATAATTCTTCTTGAATAACATAACCTATAAGACAAAGGCCCATGGCTGATTGAATTTAATAAGAATAATCAAATTTTGGTTCCTTTGAGAATGACCTTACTGATATCTCCATGTTTTGAGAGAAATGAATGTAGTTTGTTTGCATTCTGCATTCAAATCATGTGATTTAGGGAGGCCCGTAAAAGGGGTGTATGTGATAACCACTACTAGTTCGGCTTAGTGTAAAAGTGACTAAATAGTTTTTTTTTTTTAGCAGCAATGGATAGAGAAACATGGCATGTGAAGATGGGTAAATAAAATTACATTGTAGGAGTATGATGATTGATAGAGAGAGAAATAATTGAACATGGAACAAATGAATGAATAGGCACCAAGTGGTGAAGACTCTTGAAACTGATCTAACAGGTCAAAAAGAAGATCCAAATCTTATACAAGAAACACTAGATTAGCAAAAAAGGCACAGATCTAAAGCGTGGGAAATGTACATGTTTCATGACATATTTAGACCATTCTTCCCAACTCCTCGGTACCACTCTACTTTGGTTTACTATAAATAGTGTGATCAGTATTCATGCTTTAATGCTTTTCTTTCAGCTACCATTCCGCAACCTCTAAAGAATTACGTGAATGCAACTCATAGGTGTTAAACCAAACTCAACAACCTTTCAAAACCTTTCAATATATCAAAAATATATTGCACAATGCTTACAACTCTTCAAGCAATGACATAGACCTCAGGCAGTGTTTAAATGAAGTCATATGGATGAAACCAAAGACATAAGTAAAAAAAATTTTTTTTTGAAATATTTTAAAGTGGTCTCAACTATTTCAAAAATTGATATGCATTTATGTCTATCGACCCACAAATGTCTTCAAACAGAATCAATGGAGATTTTAGATGATCAGAAATTGTTGAACAATAAGCGGATTAAATCAAATAGCTATAAACAATGAATACCAAATAGTGGTTTGAAACCTTAAATGCCAAACAAAGGTTTGAACCCTTCATTGAAAAAATGGAAGTGACTTTGTGGGGTCATGTGCAACCCTCTTATTTGCGTGTATCAATCAACTACGAAAAACTAACCCTGCATCAACATAAATATTATGCACATAAGTTTTCCTTAACAAAAAAATGGAATCTATATCACCTTTATGCTGAAAATGAGGAAAAAATAGAATGAATCTTCACAAGCTTGGCCTTGTTTCAATGAAAACCCATAGTACATTGTGGGTAGAGGAAAAGTTAGATTTGAAAGTGAAATGGTAGGATAGTATGTGGGGGAGTTTTTTTTTTGGCAAATTGAATGGATGTGGGGTAAGGTTAACAAATGCATTGGAAATGTCTTGCTGTCTGAAAACAAAATAGGCTATCTAGCCCTCTAAAATATTGGAAGTGAAGCATCTCTTTTCAGCTCTTTTGAAGTCAAAATATTCATAAGACACAATAGTTAGAAAGATAACCATGATGCGATGGAAGTTTCACAAAGAGAACTAAGACATTATTTTAAATAAAATTTACAGTTGAAAACCTATACTAATAATCCCATTCTCCATTGAATACAAGATTTTATTGCAAAAGATTTTAAAAACTTTGTAACAAATAAAATCAACAGGCGGAAAGTTAAATTCCTCAATGTAAATGCAAAGTTAAAGCCCTCCTTCTAGTGCCATTTTGTGGATGCTAAATCTACAAATGGATAAACTTTCAACATACATCATTAGCAACAAAGCAAATATTCACATCCATATGAAATAAATCAACATGCTTCATGATGCAATCAAAACAACAAAGGATTAGATAAACTATTTGAAAGCATACAATAAAACAAGAAGTAAATAATATCTCATATTGGATTGGTGCTTCTATGGAAAGAAGCCCTTTCCCAATCTTTGCTTAAGATAAGCTAAATGATAAAATGCTTTGAAGATGGAGTAAGATGGGAAAAATCAGTTCTCAAATGAAGAGAGTGACTTTGCATAAGATTTGTGGATGAAGTTGTGGAGGATTAAACCAATGGAGTTGATCCTTATTTATAGAATAGAATGATATAAGAATGCCAAACATGGAGGATGTGGGACTAAAAACAATCCAATGAAAAGAGGTCACTTGTCAACTTGTGATAGGTTGGAGTGTGAGCACATTTTGTTCAATGTGCCAAAGAGAGGGAGATTTCAAATTTGAATTTGAGAGTTAAATTTTGAGTTTGAATTGTGCAAGGGACACGTAAGAGACATGTGAGAGCTCTGAAATGCTTTGTTGGATGTACACGTCCACTTGTTTTTGAATTTAAACTTGAGGGAATATTCCTCAAAGATGCCATGTTGATGGAAAATGTTGATTTTAATAAATCAATAAATTGATTTATTGGTGCAAGTGGGAAAAGCTAGAGGATGTGATAGGTGGTTAGATTTGTTTAATTAGGATTAGATTAGCTTAGATGATGTTTAGGTGATTTTGACCATTTTGACTTAAATATTTTGATTTATTTAAATAAATAAGGGATAGAATATGCATTTAGATTTCAATTAAATAAAGTTTGGTTTATTTAATTAAAAGATTGATTTGAGATTCTGATTTATTTAATTTAAATGAATAACCTTAGGAATGAATTAAATAGACCTGATTTACTTGGTGAATGGATTTGATGAGCTTGATTAACTTTATGAGCAGATGAATGTGAATTTGATTTATGAATGTGATGCTATTTAAGTGCACAATGCTAATTTCATGTGTCTACAAATGGTTATGCAATATCAAAATTTTAGTGGCTACAATACTTAGATAAAGGGTTTTTAGAAGTGATATTCACATGACCCATAATTAATAAGATAAAAGTTATCTTTCCATATTGTAATTTCATTATGCATGTTGGTGTTATTAACACATTAAAGATCTCATGTCATTACCAATATACATAAAAATGAACACATAAGGAACATTTTTTTTATATGATAAACTAATTATTTAAATACCAATAAATATAATAAAATTGAGGGGAAAATGGATTGAAGGTAAATTACATAGAAAATAATGCAATACGCAAACAATACCTTCACTTAAAACCCTATTTTCTCCACAGATAGAGTTAAAGTAGAGTGCACCCTCTCTCCATTTGATTAATTAGCCTAATTTGATTAATTAAACAAAAATTAATTAATTGAATCATTTGAAGGATTTTAACTTAGTTAATTAAATATAAAATTTATTTAATTAAAGGTGATAGATAAGGGTGACAAATTAATTAATTAAATAATTAATGAATATTTATTTAGTTAGAGGGTTAGGAGAAGAGGGGATAGATGTGACTGGTAAATTAATTAATTAAGTAAATATTATTTACTTAGTTAAAGACTTAAGATAGGCTAAAATTAGGCATGGTGAGATATGGTAAAATTTTAGGTGTATCCAAAAATAATTCTTAAATAATTGTAAAATAAGTAACTATTAAGTAAGTAAAAAAACTATAGAATAACTCTTAAGTAAACAAAGCAAGTGATTTCTTTTAATTAAATATAGTTTGAATGCTACATAATATCATAGCTGGTATGAATTTTTTTTTGTCTTAGCAAAGATTGTACCCACTACATCTACCCCGAAATTGTTAGAAAGTGATAATAAACTGGATTTATAATGCTAATATGCTAACATTCATAGTACTAATTCACCAAATTTATAGTGCTAATATACTATATTTACAATAATAATATGAACACTATTATCATTTTGCTACACAAGGAGACAACTGCCACATTAAAATAACGTAGGGGGCCAAACTTGCTAAGATCCCACCCTGCTGATATTTTCTTCTTCAATTAGACCATTCTCATCATCTCCCACTAGGTATTTTGCAACACTTTGGCTTGGACTAGCCAGGGGAGGGGGGTCCTCTTTTGTTTTCCTTACACTACAATAGTCACATTAAAGTCCATTTGGAAATAATTTAAGAATTTTAGGAAGATCTCATGCTCCTATTTAGCATTTTTTATCCTAGTTGATCCACCTCTAACAAACTTTGATAGAGAGATCTCAATGTGCAATGATACCTGTGAGACATTATGAATTTTTTTTGTTTGAAAAATCAGTAAGGTTCATCCTATTGCCCATGAACTTTTCATCATTCCTCACTTTCTAGTTGTGCCACATAATTTCGGTAGAGAGAAAATTTTAGAAAATTTTGCATTCATTTTTCAAATTTTTATTACAAATTATAGCATCAAACCATATCAGCTTATCACTAAGATTGCAACAATTTTTTTTCTAGAATTCTTTAGATTATAGGAAATCACATAAGATATGTTTTACCGATTCAGGAGTTTTACACATATTATAAATATCCACATCATGCCCATTAAATTTATAGGGGATTCTTTGCAGTAAGAAAAGCTAGATGAAACCAGCCTTTTTTGGCTCAAGCACACTACACCAAACATTTGTTAGTACTTTATGCCTTTCAATCTTATCAATTTCTATATTCCAACATTTATTAAGGTCTTCAAAAATAGTATTAACATAGGTTAGATCTTTATAAATAATCTTTTCTTTTAGCTTAGAGATGGGATTTCCGTCCTTCCACATAATCTCATTACTCGAGTCTGGGGCTTTGCTAGTATCCAAGGGGAAGGTATATTCCTTGCAAGCTTTAGTAAGTGTGGAGTAGGTTCTATATTTTGAGGATGGGAGATCAAACTCACTTGCCATGTCAGTCCAGTCTTTGATTTTCCCTTCATGCAGGATGTCACTAAAGGTTTGAATTCCTTTTTGGAACCACTTCTAAGTCAAACACCCCTGCATCAGAGTGAGGGGCTTGTCTTTATGGAAGATATTCCACCATATGGAGCTCTAGGAATGGAACTTAGTGTTATATCTTCAGGAAATATTACTGGACTAGAGATAAGTAGTATTTTTTACTAGCTCCCAAGCCTTGTAGAGGCTCCTAAAGACCGGCGAACTAGCTGGAGACATCGAGAACTTGCTCCAGAGAATGTCGCTCAAGGGAAGTTGTTTCCAATATTTTTCTTGTTTGGGCACAACCATTTGGATGTTACTTCTTACCAAAAGTTTCCAGGGCTCATTTCCATCCAGGGCTTTCATAATCCACTTGGTTGCTAAGGCAATACCTTGTAGTTTCAGGTCTTTTAGACCTAACCCACACAATATTTTTTCCAAGCGACACCACTCCCAAGACACAACATGATTTTTAATTTTTCCTTTACCATTAGACCAGAGAAACTCTCTAATCTTATTTTGGATCTTGTTAACTTGATAGCTATAGAAGAATCACACTAAGGAAAACTAATGTGGTATGATGAAAGTATTTTCTAGTAGACATGTATCCCACCTACTAGAGAGAGATAATTCTTATTCAATTTCTCTAATTTCTTGTCAATTCTACTTTTGATCCACCCCCACATTTATTTTAGGTTTGGATCCACCACAAAGGGGATACTAATGTATCTCACTTCAAGATTAGGTCCCCCCGACTAAAGGATGAAGGTTTGGAACCAATTTGGGGGTTTATTTTCCCATCCAACCACCATAGATTTGGATTGGTTGATTTTAGCCCTATAGGCCTTACAAAAATTTCCATATTAACCATTAGAGACTCAAAGTTCTACTTGTACAACTCTGGGAATAACACAGTTCATCTACAAACTGAACATTAATAAGTTGCTCCTCATTTAGAAGCCTGATGCCCCTAACACTGGGTGGGATTGCTGATTCCCCCACAAGATAGTGGAGAGCATCAGAGGCAATTACAAACAAGGAAGGTGCCAATGGGAAGCCCTATCGGATAGACCTTCCTAGGCTTATTTCTTTCGAGAGAGTTTCATTAACATCTACATGTGCATTAGCATCATTGAGAAGGATTTCAACCATCTAGCAAAAGACATTTGGGAATCCAAATTCTTGTAGGATGCCTCTCAGGAAGCCCCACTCCACTCTATCATACACTTTTTCAAAGTCTAAGAGAAGCATTGTAGCTTTTTAGTTGGACACCTTTGCCCACTACATAGCCTCCTAGTTTCTTATTATATTTCCAAGGATGTATCTTCCTTTAATAAATTCTATTTGGGTGTCATTAACAAATTTGGGAAGTATGTCTTCCATTCTTTTAGCAAAGAGTGTAGCCAGAATCTTGTACGTAACATTTGAAAGTGTGATTGGTATCCAATTTTTTATTAGGGTTTTATCACCCCCTTTAGGTAGTAGTTTGAATGTGCCTTTATTGATATTTTCCCCAAATTCCCATTCTCTAAAGCTTCAAAATAGAGCTAGAGAAGATCCTCACTCACCCACTAAGAGAATAATTTTTAGAATTCTATTGCTAGCCCATCATGACTAGGAGACTTGTCAATGTTAATTGATGCAATTGCTCTAGTAATTTCCTCTTTGATTAGGGGGGTCTGTAGCTTTTCAATTTCCTCCCCAAAAATTTTCCTTGGAATTTTGAACCACATCCATTGCCTTATGACACTCATTTGACCCCCCTTTTGAGGTGAAGGGACAACTGTAAAATGATTAAAACTAATTCAATATCTCCTTCTGGTCATAGGTCAACCTTTCTCCATCCTAGATCTAATCTATCTATTCTTTTATATTCTTCTGCTTCAGGTATTTGAAGAACTTGGACCCTTTTTCCCCACAAGATAACCATTTGATCTTATTTCTAATTTTTAGCCCATTAACTTTATGCATTTAAATTTTCCTTAGGTTTTCCTTTTCTTTGACCAATTCTTCACTTAGAAGAACATCCCTAGTACCTTCTCTAGTTTTCTTTCAACCTCTAAGAAGGAATCTTGCAACACCTTCTCTTCCCATCTTGCATCCATGGCCCTGTTCTTGCCAACAATTTCAAATAGCTTCTTCCAGCTTTCTACATTGGTGTTCCAACTTTCAATGGCACTTACTCCTTTTAACAACCACCTATTAATTTCCCTAATGATTTTAATTGCATCTCTACAGTCACTATCATTTAGAAAACTTGTATTCAATATATAAGGGTGAAACATTGTGTATCTTTTTCTCTTTCTTGACATAAAACTAGCTCAACTTTAATAGGGTGGTGGTTAGAGAGTGTGTAAAGATATACTCACACTATCACACTATCTTCATTAGGGAAAAAATTGAAGAAGTTCTTGTTGGTGTAAAACTTGTCTAACCTATAGTAAATTTTGTTACTCCATTTTTGTGTATTGCACCAGGAGTACCATACTCCTTTGCAATCTTTCTTCCCTTTCTCCATGGGATCTAAAAGGCTAGGTTGATGTTTCAATATACACCTAAAACATTTCTCATTACCTTTCTAGAATATATACATTCCCCCCCACTTATCTTCAGCTTGTTCTACAATACTAAAATCCCCCCTATGATCCATGGAGCATTCAGGAGGGTGGCAAACCATTTCCATAGATTAAGTCAGTTTCTATGATCATTAGGTGCATAGACCAAGCATACTTTGAAGGTGAAATCATCCTTTTTGAGGGTTACCTAAACCACCCTATTGCAAGGTTAGATGCTACTATCAATGATCAGTTGGGCCGATTAATTAGCCATAAGGATGACTACCCCACCTCTACCCTTCTCATGGGAGGTGGAAAAGGAGAAAACCCCATTCCAAATAAACATATGGCTATTTTCTAGGGTAAACCTAACTGCCTTGGTCTCTTGCATCAGGCATAAATCTTTTCTTTTGATTAAGTTTAAAAATATCCTTATTGTATATTTTTCATATAGGGGATTCCAATCACTTGACATTCCAGGATAAACAATTAACTTTCATTATCAAACACCATTGAAAAAATTAACCTATTCATTCCTAAGAAAATAGAAGCATTTGAGGTACCTTTCCTCTATTTCCACACTCTTTGCCAGGGGAGACTGGATTACCAAACTTGTATTCTTCCTCTTAGTTTTTAGAGCACATGGGAACTTACAAATTTTTATGGAATTCTCATTTTTCCTTGGCCTCCCCAGTCCAATTCTCTTTTTTGGGGCTGAATGGGCTCCCCTTAGGTGACATTCTCAAAGACTTCATTGTTGATGTCCCTTTCTGGGTCACTGGCATTCCTTTCCTCTCTGATAGAACCCCCACACTAAAGCACTTGCATGGGATAGGGTATTTTTGTCTCTTTGAATCCTCTATTTCAAGAGAATTCTCAAGAGACTAGGCGACAATAGCCTCTAGGTTGGGGGTATGTGTAGGATCATCATGGAAAAAATAGGTCCTTAAGTGGCAAGAAATTCAGAAAAATCAAAGTTATGCAACTTGACGTAAAAATTTGAATAAGTTATCTACATTATTTCAAAAATATGCAAGAATAGAATCTGTAGAAAATTGAATGTAGTTTCTAAACTACTATGTTTATTTATTTTTTTAAATCTATTTGGTGAAAATTTGAAATTTCAGTGTAGTAGTACTTAAATTTTAGGGAAAAAATAAGTGGTATCTGTCTAACCACCCTAACCACAATGAAATGATAATATTTTTTTATTTGATTTTAGATATAAGTAGAGGACTCATGTTCGGATGTGATGCATATTTTTTTGTATTTTTTTTCCAAGTAGGGTATGTGTAGGATCATGATGGGCCAAAAAGTGGCAATATTGTGGGTATTTGTAGGGTATGTGGCTGATAATTTTTTTTTTACCCAAAATTGATGAAACAAAAAGGGTTTTTAGAGGATATTCTCATTTGTCCTCTAGTTATATATAAAATATTATAAAAAATTATTATCATTTTATTATGGTTAGGGTGGTCAGACAAACACCTACTTCTTATTTTTCCCTTGAAATTGAAGTACTACTGCATTAATATTTCAAATTTTCACCAAATATATTTTATTTATTTTTAAATAAACCTAGTAGTTTAGAAACTAATTTAATTTTCTACAGACTCTATTCTTACATATTTTTGAAATAATATAGATAACTTATTCAAAATTTTATGTCAAGTTTCCTAATATTGGTTTTTCTAAATTTTTTGCCACCTAAGGACCTATTTTTTCCATGATGATCCTGCACATACCCAGTAAATAATTAATTATGAATTTTTTTATTACAAATTTTAAAAATTATTAAAAAATTGTATGTCTAACCACCTTAACTTGGTCAAAACATCATGAAATTCATTTTTTTCTTTTTTTAATCCTATATTATACAAAGTATAGAATGCGACGCATGTTTTGGATTCAAAAATTGTGATATCATTTGAAAGATATAGATGATTTTCAATAAACCTATTAGTCAAGACTTTAGTCATAATTCAAATAAAAAATGAATAACAATTATTTATTAAATTTAGAGTAAAGCATAATTTATATTGGTGGAAAGTTGAGAATATACTTTAAAAACCCTTTTCATTTCATCAATTTTGGGTAAGAAAAAGTCATCAGCCACATGGGCCATCATATCATTTACATATTGCCACTTTTTGGCCCATCATGATCTTGCACATACCCCTAGAAGGAGATTGGGATTGGATAGGTTCTAGAGTGGGGACACAGGCTTGTCTAGGGGCAACAAGGGATCCCCTAGTTCAAGAGTCAATCATTCATAGGGGGTCCCTAGATCCCTCATCCAAACACATAGACTGACGAGCCTCCTAGCTTTTTTTCTCCAATTTAAAACCAAAGGGGTTGGATCCATGTTTTAACTTCAAAACTGAGTTAGCATTAGGTTACAACTCAAGAATTATGTACTTGTTTTCAATTATTTTCCTTATCTATCTCATAACAAGCTATTGGCCATTTAACTGTTGAAGTGGCTGAGCCTCTCTTACATTCTCAATGTTAGGTTTTTGATGGGTGGGGTGGAATATCCCCTCATTCCCTTTGGGGGGAATCAAATGCTCAGACACACCCACTCCATCCCCATTTCTAGGGTGCTAAAGGAATTGGTGAGAGAAATTGCAACAGACTTATCAATAAGGGAATAATTATGCTCGACTAAGAAAGTGATAGTTAGCCGCTCTCTCAACATTTATAGGATAGGGCTCAACATCAAGTTCCACACTAGGGTTAGAGGCCTTGATAGGATGTACTGGCTCCTATGTAGGGCTAGATTCCCCATAGGCTTGCACTTCAGGAAAAACCTCTCTAGGGCTAACATTATATTTTCCTTTGACAATTCTTGGCCTATTGCTCTTGATTAGAGGGTAATCCTTGTGGATATGTCCTCTCCTACAAAGGAAACAAGCATTGACACTGCCCAAAATTTTAAGTGGGACAACTAACACCCCACATTCTTCACAAATTTTTAAATTATTAGGGATTTCAACACCACATGGGGTTAAGAGAAACCAAGGCTCAAGCATCAAAGTTGGGCAATGCTAACTTGGTCTCATCAATTATTAGGAATTTGTGAACTAGCTACAAAATTTGAGGGAGAATATGCTATAATTTGGGAGGAAAATTTTTAACAGTAACCTGTCTATGGGGCTAATAGTGCAATTAATTCCTTAGCAATAGTGGTCGATGTCCATGGGAGGGAGTGGAAAGTGCAGCCCCTATATTCCAATAGGGTTTTGCTAGAATTTTCTCCTATAATACATTTTCCTTTAAAAAAAATACAAAAAATCCTTTCTGGAGCAATCTATAGTAGGTTATTTGCACACCAAACTTTTTAGACCAAACATTTGAGAACCAGGAACCGATATACTTCCTAGACAGAAATCTTTTATTATTAATGGAAGCTAAAAAAATTGTAGTGTCTTTAAGTTTTGATCTTTCTTTTCTTATAGTGTATTTCATAACATCAATTGGGAACAGATGAAATTCCATGGCTAAATCAAACATATCCTTACCTTCCCTACCATCATTGCAGTGCACCTCTTTGACAAAAAAAACTTGCACCTTGTAGAGCAATGAAGGCCTACTTAGAGACAATTTTGGAAAAGGTATTTTGGAAGAGATTAGGGTTACTTTCCTGAGTATTGGGGGGGTAAAGGGGTTTCTAACCCCCCTTCATTAATGAAACTAAAATTCATAGTAAAATACTAGCAATTACCATACAGTAAACCACATAGTAGTGCTAGAGGCCAAGGTACAACTGAGAAGTCAAGAAGGAAACAAAGGCTAGGGATAGAAGAAGCCTTACAAAAAAGACCCATAATGGGGGAGGGTATGGCCCCCTCCCCTACCACCACTAGATCTGTTGAAGAACCCCAAACCCTACACAACATGCCACTATGTTGTAGAGCCCTCAATTTCTCCTTATGTTGATAAACTGATTATGTCTACAACTTGAGATATTTTGACACACAAACTAAGAATACAATTCACAAAACAATTGTTTAAATAAATTAAAAATAATTATTTCTACATAGCTATATTTAAGATAATATAATTATTAACTTATATATATATATTATATAATCCTCTATAAATATAAAAAACTTACTTGAGAGATGAATAAATTATTTGAAAAAGGGTGGATTAGATTACCAAAAAAAAAAAAAAACACTTTAATATAAAATAAAATATAGCTCTTAAATAAATAAAATAAATATTTTCTTAATAATGATCTAAGGATTTAAAACCATTAAGAGAGATGAAAACTAAAGTTAGCAAATATTTATCTTATTAATACTTTCCCTCAACAATACAAGAATACTATTGCAATCGGTTTTGTTAATTAGTTATGAATAAGTTAGTTTTGCACCAATTAAATACTAAATTATTTATCTTCTTTAATTTTTTTTCTAAAATGAATATCTAAAATATTTTAACTTGAGAATTTTATAAAATTATTTCTCTTTAATGTGATTGGCTAAAGTGATAAAGTTTGGCTTCAAAAACTATGTTGGGGATGATGGGTACTACCTAAGGTAAGAGCCTTTAAGTGGATGACACTCCATGCTAGGATCTTGATAAGTGATTGATTAAAAATAGTTGGAATGGAAGGCCTCAACTGGTGTGTCATGTGTGAAGATAGTGAAGAAAATGTAGATCACCTCTTAAATTTTTCCTATGTTGTGCAATGTTGGGATTGGCTATTAGGAAACTTGGGATCAGCTAATCCAAGAAGCAATAAACTATGGGTCAATTTTATAAGCTTTCCATCATTAAAAGAGAAGCATATTGGGGAAAAATATAGCTAACAATTCGATAAATCATGATATGAAACATACAGAAAAAAGAGGAAGAATATTTCAATATAATATTATGTTACTAAATGAACTAGCATTGATCAAAGAAAGAAACATTTCATAATGAATAAATTATTAGCCGATAGGCTATTTGTGTCAACTTTGGCTGGAATTTTTGTCAGCATTGCCGATTTTTCGATTTCCAGTGACCAGGGACAAGGGGACAAGTGGGTTATGAGTTTGGTCAAAATTTTCGTTAGCCTCCCAAATTTTTTGGCTTTTAGTAATTGCGAAAAAGGTGGCAGAGGCAGTTCTTGGTTGCTTTGGGAATTGGGTGGAATTTATCGAGCTGCGTGGATAGAGAAGGCTATGAAAATTAAATACTGGTTCACATCAACATTAATTGTTGTATGCTTTGTGTGTATTGGGGATCATTGTAATAACAACTGCCCTTTAATACCTCAAGGAACAAAACAAATTTTGGTAAATTTTCAATGGTCATTTTTTTGGTGTTTTTATATTGCTATACCTACTATGGGAGCTAAGAGAGAGGAGGGTTAGCTTCTATGAGGGTGCAAGCCGGATTATATTTTGTGCAACTTTTGCGAAAAGTGGGGAGATACTAGTTTTTGTTTTTGGCAAGGGAGAGTGGTTGGAAATGCAAAAGAAATGTGTCGATTATGATAGTATTTTTCCTATTTTTGTGTAGGTAAGTTGGTGAGAAGATGTTTGCTTCAAGCAAGTGGGAATAGGTGCATTTGGAATAACCCCTCGATGATATTGTTTGATTTGTGATTGGCGGTTATATTGCTTTATTTGCGATAAGGTACTATTGATTGTTTCAAATACCTTGTGTGATTTATGGTTCACATTTCTTGTGAGTGTGTTTGCATGGACTTGATACTATGATTTTTTGTGGGCTTGTGTTTATGGGTTCCATTATCTACATATGTTTGGAGGCTTCGAGAAAAAAGGTAGCATGTAAAAAGCTAGGGGAAAATGGGTTTGTTTGAAATGACTAGTAAGAGGTGCATATGCAGAAAAAAAATGTTTCCCATATTGTTTCATTATATTTTCCTTAAGGTGTTATTGATTATAGTTCTATTGATTAAGCTATATAATTCCATTTTGGAGAAGGTGGGTATGTGCAGGATCATCATGGAAAAAATAGGCTCTTAAGTGGCAAAAAATTCAAAAAAATCAGAGTTAGGAAACTTGACGTAAAAATTTGAATAAGTTATCTATATTATTTCAAAAATAAGTAAGAATAGAATCTGTAGCAAATTGAATTTAGTTTCTAAATTACTAGGTTTGTTTAAAGAAAAAAAAACTATTTGGTGAAAATTTGAAATTTCAATGTAGTAGTACTTAAATTTCCTTTAATAAAAAAGAAGTAGGTGTCTATCTGACCACCCTAACCACAATAAAATGATAATATTTTTTTATAATATTTTAGATGTAAGTAGAGGATGCATGTCCCGATGTGATGCATTTTTTTTGTAATTTGTTTGTAAGTAAATAATTAATTATGAAATTTTTATTATAACTTTTAAAAAATATAAAAACTCATATGTCTAACCACCTTAACTTGGTCAAAACATCATGAAATTTAATTTTTATTTTTTTAATCCTATAGTATGCAAAGTATAGAATGTGAAAGATGTTTTGGATTCAAAAAATGTGATATTGTTTGAAAGCTATAGATGTTTTTAAATTAGCCTATCAATCAGGACTTTAGTTGTAATTCAAATAGAAAATGAATAATAATTAATTATTAAATTCAAAGTAAAACATAATTTATACTGGTGGAAAGCTAAGAATCTCCTTTAAAAACCCTTCTCATTTCATCAATTTTGGGTTAAAAAAAATTCGTCAGCCACATACCCATCATATTGCCACTTTTTGGCCCATCATGATCCTGCTTCATTATTGTTGGTCATTATTGTATAGCTTGGCTTATATTGTGGCTTTCTAGATGTGGGTAGTTGTAGAAAGTGATGTTTCATTTATGGCTTTCATTTTCTATTTTGGTTGGAATAGATAAAAAAATAATTAATGTTGTTGATGCTATGTTCAAAAGTCTATATTTTTTCAATTTGCGAGGAGATTGTCTTGAGAAAGGAGCATTTTTTGCATGGGTTTGTTAGTGTGAAGATTCGTAGGGTTTGTGTTTAATGCTTGCGTTTTGAGGCTATGTATCCAACATAATTAAATTATAGAGGATATGGAGTTGTTGTCGATTGTTATTGTATAGCTCAGCTTGTATTGTGGCTTCCTACATGCGGGTGGTTGTAGAAAGTAATATTGTTTAATTTATGGCTTAACTTTTTGGTTATAGTTGGAAAAAAATAAAATAATTAATTTTTTTGATTCTATGTTTGGTTACATTAGGTATTATTGATTTTTTTTTGTCTTTGTTGGGCTATTTAGGGTATATTTTAGTATCAATGTATATGTAACATTAAAATTATTAAGGTTATGGAGTTTTGGTGGATTCTTATTATATATGTTGTTCTATATTATTGCTTTGCAGATGTGAGTAGTTGTTGAAAGTAATGTTGTTTGATTTATGCCTTTAGTATTCTAGTTATGGTTGGAACAAAATAAAATAATTAATAGTGCTAGCTTGTATGCTTGGTCGCATTAGTTATTATTGATTATTGTTGTTTGGCTTAGGGTATATTGTGTATATTTTAATATCAATATATAGGTAAGATTAAGATTGATAAGGTTATGGAGTTTTGGTCCATTATTATTGTATAGCCTAGGCTATATCATTGCTATCTAGATCTAGGTGGTTGTTGAGAACAATAGTTTTTAGTTTATGGCTTTCATTTTTTGGTTATGGTTGGAAGAGAATAAAAAGATTAATGTTGTTGATTCTATCTTTGGCTACATTAGGTTGGTTATTTTATTACTTGTGGTTTGTGGTTATGGTTGCAATGGAATAAAAAAGTCAATCCATTGGGAGTTGTCAATTATAGTTGTGTTGTGTAAGCTATATTGTTTTATTTTGGAGAAGGTGTTGTTGAAATGGCTGTATTTTTTCCAATTTCTTAGGAGATTGTATTGAGAAAGGAGGTTTTTGTGTATTTTTTTGTGGGTTTTGTATGTGAGGCACTATTGGAAGTAGTGTACATGTATATTTTAGCTTTCTAAATGTGGGTGTCAATAAAGAGTAATTTTGTTTGATTTATGGGTTTTGTTTTTTGGTTATTCTTGGAAAAGAATAAAATAATTAATGTTGTTGATTCTATCTTTGGTTATGGTTGTTGAAAGTAATGTTTTTTGATTTATGCCTTTAGTATTCTAGTTATGGTTGGAATAGAATAAAATAATTAATAGTGTTAGCTTGTATGTTTGGTCACATTAGGTATTACTAATTATTGTTGTTTGGCTTAGGGTATAGTGCGTATATTTTAATATCAATATATAGGTAAGATTAAGATTGATAAGGTTATGGAGTTTTGGCCGATTCTTATTATATAGCCTGGGCTATATTGTTTCTTTTTGGATCTATGTGGTTGTTGAGACCAATGGTGTTTAGTTTATGGCTTTCATTTTTTGGTTATGGTTGGAAGAGAATAAAAAAATGAAATTTGTTGATTCTATCTTTGGCTACATTAGGCTGGTTAGTTTATTTCTCATGGTTTGTGGTTATGGTTGCAATGGAATAAAATAGTCAATCCATTAGGCATTGTTGATTATAGTTGTGTTGCATAAGCTATATTGTTTTATTTTGGAGAAGGTATTGTTGAAATGGTTGTATTTTTCCCAATTTCTAAGGAGATTGTATTGAGAAATGAGTGTTTTTTGTATTGTTTTGTGGGTTTTGTATGTGAGGCACTGATGGAAATGGTGTACATGTATATTGTGGCTTTTTAAATGTGGGTGGCTATAAAGAGTAATGTTATTTGATTTATGGGTTTTGTCTTTTGGTTATTCTTGGAAAATAATAAAATAATCAATGTTGTTGATTCTATCTTTGGTTACATTAGGTATTATTCATTATTGTTTTCTGTCTTAGGCTATATCAAGTATAAATTAATATCAATATATATGTAACATTAAAAATGTTAAGGATATGGAGTTTGGGTTGGTACTTATAAAATAATTAATGGTGTTGATTCTATGTTTGGTTGCATTAGGTATTGTTAATTATTGTTCTATTCCTTAAGTATGTATATATGTATATGCATATACATATATGCATATATATACACATTTGTATACATATATACATATCACAGACCATACCTTTTGGACACATCGATTAATGCAAAAAAACACAAGATAACCTTCAATGGTCGACATTTTGGTCAGCCCTCTTGGTATATATATATATATATATATATATATGTATATATATATGTATATATATATGTATATATATATGTATATCTATATAAATATGTATATATATATAAATATATATATATGTGTGTGTATATATATATGTATATACATATATATGTATATATATGTGTATATATATATGTATATATATATCCTCTAAAATTTTATTCCATTGCAAACATAGCAAAAAAATGCAAACATTAAATGAAAAATCTGTGAAAGTTGACAGTAGCAAACCCATACAAAAAATGCTCCTTTCTCAACACAATGTCCTCAAAAATGGGAAAAAATACAACCATTTCAACAACACCTTCTCCAAAATGGATAGATGCAGAAAGGCACAATATATTTTGAGCTATACAATAAGAATCAACCAATTATTTTATTATGTTTGAACCAAAATAGAAAATAAAAGCCATAAATCAAACAAGATTACTTTCTATAGCCACCCACATACAGAAAGCCACACACACACACACACATATATATGTGTGTATGTATGTATATATATACATACATTTATACATATAAATACATACATATATACATATATACATATACATACATACATATATATATGTGTGTGTATGAATATATATACATGCATATATATATTTATGTATATATATATATATATGTATCTATGTGTATGCATATATATGATAAATATTAGAACGCAAACCTTTTGGAACCATTGATACATCCAAAAAAACACAAAATATCCTTCAACTGGCTTCACTAAAATTGCAAAACATTCCATGTACTTAGAACTTTACAAAAGTTTTCCCTCTGAACTCATAGCCACCTTTAGTGACAACATAAACCTCAAATTGACACCGAACAATATGGTGTTGATAACTATACATACATTTTTTTTGTTTTCTAAGGACTTTAAAACAAATGTTACTTGCACCAAGACCACTAGAGGGGAACCATACAACAATGGATGCTAATGAAATTTCACTAGCCTCCCCTACACTTTTGTCATTTCACTAGACTTCTCTATCGTCGTGAAAAATGCGTGCAACCTTTGACATGGCAATGGAGTCCCAAGTCCCAAGTCCCAAGTCCCAAGTCCCAAGTCCCAAGTCCAACCACCTTCACATAGATTGCATAGCCAGTGAATGCACTTGCACCTTGATAGAATCTTGGTATCCTTGGTCATAGCTACCTTGAACACCAACAAAGAGTCCCAAAATGGCACAAAACAATAAATTTTCAGTAACTCTAGCAACACAATGGATTAGCTATTTTTAAGTCATTTGTAGGGAACCAAAGCCATAAATGGAACAGTATAGCCAAATGTTAGTGATATGCAAAAACCTATAAAATTATGCAATCTTTGCAACAATAATTGACACAATGAGACAATATTTTTCCAAAGAATAACCCAGATTAGATGCACTTGTACCTGCTTCCTTCAATAATAGGTCTTAATTCTTACTATCTTTTCCCTTAATTCTTTCTTGACAACTTGCCAAAGAACACCATAAAATTGTCGCATCCTAGACCTTTTGGAACCATCTGTGAATGCAAAAAAAATAGTAGACATAGCATTAACTATTTCATTACACTAATATATATATACATATATATTCACATTTGTATACATATATGCATATATATACAAATATATATATACACAGACATTAAGAGATATAGTGGTTGATAGCTTATAATTCTCTCAGAATTTTGGTCAACCTCCCGCTTCTTAGGCCTTCCAATTGCTAGTTCATATCAACATAAATTAATGTATGCTCTGCATGTATTGGTGATGGTCCTAATAAGACCAATGATAAATGCAAGCCATAAATGAACATACGTATCAACCCATAGACTACCAGACTTCATTCAAATAGTAGAGATAAAATGAACATATATATCAAACTAACCACCACCAAACCATAGCAATTAATGACTAAAATTAGGAACCAACAAAATTATAGAAAACCATTAAGTTTTGTAAAGGACTCAAAGTCCTTGACCCATTTGAAGAATCCAACTACCATTTACCCAATCAATTTCTTTAGATATTCCACTTCAACAACAACAATCATATGGTGGCACATGAGAGTTACCCTACTCAGGTCCAAGAGGAAGGGATAAAACTTAACAACCTTGTTGTTCTTTCACAAGAGTTCCAAGTCAATTGGATGTGAAATCCGAATGCCTAAAATTGTTGCCTTCAAAACCTCCTCCACACCACCTACCAAACCCTTCTTGAATAGCCTCATCGACAACTCCTCCTCCATCTTAGGAACTCAGTTGTCAAGTAGAGAGGCCAAAAATCACAAGGAAACATTCATATTATCTCTCCCATACTCCTTACACTCGAGGTGACTAGAGGCCAAAATCATTTTTACTACCGCAACTATGAGAGGATCAATGCTGAGAAAAAATTGCTTCAACCTCTGCTTCGTTATCTCATGAAACATAGCTTGCCTTGATGTCACAAACAGATAAATTGGGGTGTCTGCTCCAAACCATGAAAAACCCTCCACCAAAACTGCTATGATAAAATTTGAGCACCCAACCATTGGCATCCATAAACAACTTCAGAAGCCAAGCAAAGGCCACCAGCCGACTCACCACCATTAACTAAGCATCAACAACAAAAAACTTTACTACACTGCACAAACCATCACCTCCACTCATTAATAAATCCTATGATCACCAAGCAACTCTATTTTCACATGAATGAGAAATTGTTTCTAGGCAAGGCAACTTTTCCTTGCGCTAGTGATTCAATTCTACTAACCCTGCTTCATATGCACAACCTTCATTAAAAAATGAGCTCAAACTATCAGCCATCAATACTAGTACTCCCCTTGAATGTTGTCACTTTCCCATCACTCCATCTTCCACCTCAACACTAATCACCCTTACATAGATGCTACTCACCCCAAACCATCAAAATCCCTCCGCGAGCATGGAGTGTCACCTCCCCAACCTCCCACTTTTCTAAAGTATTTTTATAAAGATACAGGTGCCAATAATTTAATTGTATATTTCACTTGTTAGAACTTGGAAATGATAAATTAATTTACCCACCTTAACAAAATTTAGTGATTTTTAATAGAAATTATGCTCACTAGAGTGAGAATTAAACAATAATTTTAATAAAAATATACATAATTTTTTAGAACATATTTACATCATCGAATTTATAATGATTAATGGCTTAAGTTCTATTCTACACTAAATTTTGACATGCACAAATTTAAGTTGAATTCTCTAGAATATCCATAGTTAAGATATAAGTGCCAATGATTGAATGGCACATTGAATTTTTATCGCTCAATATTTATATATTATTAATTTATTAACCTCTAAAATTTTTAGTGATTGTCAATATAATTAATGCTCAATTAGATGAGCTATAAATGATAAATTTAGTGGAAATATAAATATTTAAATATTTATAGATATTTTGTAGTATTTGATATGCGATGATTAACAACTTAAGTTCTATTATGAGTTAAAGTCCTAATGCACCTAACTTTCAAATGCTTCTTTTACAATAGGCCTATTTAACAGACAAATGCCTATGATTGAATGACACATTTAATTTTACTATCTCAACATTAATATATTAAATGTATTAACCTTTAAGAGTTTTAGTTATTGTCAACATAAGTAATTCATATTTGGGTGAGAATCAAATAATAAATTTTAATAGAAATATAAATTTTCTCTTACAAATATTTCATATCACCTAGTATGTGGTGATCAACATTGTGAGTTAAATTCTAGTCTAAAGTGTTGACACACCTAAATTTTGAACTAAAGATTATATAATAAGAATATTTAAGAGATAGGTGTTAATTATTGAATAAAATATTTACTTGATATAACACAACTTTGGTATATTGTTAATGTATTCAATTTTAGAAAATTTAATGATGGATTCAATAAGTAATGCTCACTTGGGTGAGGATAAAATAATATTTTTTAATAATTACCTATATGGGTACACCAAATTTTGAGTTATTGTTTTATACCATAGTGATATGGCTAAATTGATATCTCACACCTTATAGATGTTGAACATTTATTTTAATAAAATTAAATAGTTTAATAATGTTCAACTCATGAGACCTTCAAATTGTAAAGAATTTATTGATGGAAATATGGTGGTTATTATTTTTGAAGGATTAAAATGCTTTACTAATTCATCATCATTATTAATGGATACAATTTATAGGAGGAGAGTATATTGGTGTACAATACTTGATATGGTTTCCTTCACCTTAACTAACTAATTAATCAATATGATAATCATCTCTATACTAGCATTCCCCCCTTATTACTTTGTTCCTACATATGTACCCCTAAAAACTTAAAATCTATTTTTTGAATGGACTTATTTTAAGGATTACATTAAAAAAATTGATGATTAAAAAATATATATACCTTATTGAGAAGACCTCTCTTTCAAGAAACAAATCCTAAATCAAATGGAACTCCGTCAAGCTACCTCATGACCCTCAAAAGTGTTTATCTTTGAGTTGAATTCCTTAATCCTTAAGAAGATAATCTTGAAAATGACCACATGAATGGTTTGATTCAAAAATACTCTCAAAAATTATGATTCCACTCATCCATAACAAAGTGAACTTGGTTAGCACAGGTAGGAAAGATTTTGGGGAAAAATATTATAGAAGCATCCATGGTAAAAAGTATGCAAATCTGAGTTTATCTGAGGAAAATGAGTTTAGTAAAGTATATCGAAATAATCTTGAAAATGACCACATGAATGGTTTGATAAAAAAGTACTCTAAATATTATGATTCCACTCATCCATAACAAAGTGCACTTGGTTAGCATGGGTAGGCGGGATTTTCAAAAAAAATATTATAGCAGCATCCATGGTAAAAAGTACGCAATTTTGAGTTTATCTGAGGAAAATGAGTTTAGTAAAGTATATTGAAGAAAAGTCATGAAATTAATATTTTATGTGGGAACATGGTTGTCTACAGGCATTGGGGTTCTACTAGGGTAGTGATTCCCTAGCTTCATTGTTGCATGGCTTTGCTAATTCATATTCTTGTTCGTTGTCGTGTTTCCTTTTCTCCTTTCCTATTTTCCATTGTGTGTTTGGTGTTTATGGTGGGGTTTGCGATGTGTTGTGTGGGGTGTGAGTTTCATGAGGTGTCTATTGTGTGGGGTTTTTGGGGTGTGGGATGCATGGGGTGTGTGCAATGTGGGGTGTGGGGCCTGACGTGTGGGGTGTGGAGGCTGATGTGGAGTTTGGTTGTGTGGGGTGGGGTTCACATTGATTGGTTGTGGAGTGTGTTAGGTGTGCAAGAATGGATGGAGCTTCCAATAGCTTGGTGATTGCAAGCACAAAGCCATCTTTGAATATTTCTATAGACATGCATTTACCAATGATGGATACCCCATTTGTGGGTGAGAACTCTAAGCTTAAGAAAGTGAATGGTTGTTTGCTGTGAAGTCAAGATCATCCAATTCTAGTTATTTCTCCAAAATCTATGCAAGAGGAATTTTCTTATTGGATTCAACATGTTTTTTATTTATAAGTTTATGGGTATTCATGTTCCTCTCTTGGCTTTGGAGTCCTGGGTTCATCAATCCTAGCAAATTGAAGGTAATTTTGATATTTTGGTGGTTGGAAATGGTTATTTCATGGTTGATTTTTCTTGCATTTTTTATCGAAATTATGTTTTTGAGGGAGGGCCATATGTCTACAATCATGTGGGATTTTTCATGAAACCCTGGCATGGGAGATTCATTGCAGCAGAGGATCTTCCTTCCCGTGTTCCTATGTGGGTTTTCTTGCCATGGCTACCATTGGAGTTTTTGAGAGAGGATATTCTACATTAGATTGTTGCATTGTTGGGGAAGTTGGCTGCCATTGCTCATAATACTTTGGATAAAAAGGTATTTTCTTTTGCTCACATTTGTGTTGAAATTGACTTAAATAATCTATTGCCATATTCTTTGGAGATTTATATTGTCTTTTCCTCATGGATTCAATAGTTAGATTATGAGTCCCTTCCTTTCCGATGCCATTTTTTTCATGAGTATGGAAACCCTTCAGTGCCAATGTCCTCAGGCATCCATAACGGTCGGGGATTTTTCTTCTCCTTCAACAGGGCCTTCGGTGGAGAAGTGATGTAAAGGAAAGGTTCCTATAGCTGAGGGGGGATGGATAAGGATGGATTCATTCCTATTGAGCTGAAAGCTAAGGGGAGGGGTCAAAATGGGCCTATAAGGATAGACAAAGTGATCAGGGATTCAATTGTTTTGAGGTCTGCGATAATCAAGCCTTGAAGGAGGGGATTCCTATTGAGATTTCATCTGGAGTCACTAGGATGGATACATGGTTGGAATAGGAAATTATTGTTAAGGTTAATTCTTCGCCTTTGGAGAAAGGGAGTTCAAGGTTTCTTGATGCTTTTGCAAATTTACAAGATGATATTATTTTAGTAGATTTAGCTAAGGCATTGTCTTCAAGTAAATGTCAAGGATCAACTTCTAAATTGGGGGTGCTGCACCGCCCTCTCAATAAGGGGAATTTTGAAAATTCCTCTAAATTTGGACATAAGAAGGATGTGGAAAAGATTAAATCTACTGGGGAATTGCTTTTGGAATATGGGTCTATTAATACCATTAATTCCCACTTCACTTAACCTTCCTCATGATTATTCTTTCATGGAATGCAAGGGGGTTGAATAACTCCTCCCATCAAAAGGCTATTTAGGATTTGATTGTGGTTCATTCTCTAGATATCTTTTGTGTTTAGGAAACTAAGCTTTAGGTGGGTTTCATGCTTCAATATGCTCCTCATATATGGTTTTTTGGTCAATGTCAGTGTATTGGTTATAGGGGAAGTTTAGGAGGTTTGGCACTTTTCTGGGATCCTCATAAGGTTGTTCCTCCCTGGTGGATTTCTAGCCATTCCTCAATTTCAGTGGTGGCTTCAGTTTTGGATTTTGGTGAGACTATTTTGGTTAGTAATGTTTATGCTCTAATTAACATCCATGGTAAAATCCACCTTTGGGCCCATATAAGGTATGTTAGGTCTTGTACACCTTATTTTCCTTGGATCTTAGCTTGTGATTTCAATTTTTTCTTGTGTTTGGAGGAGAAAAGAGGGGGGTTTTTGAGATTGGTTCTTGCTTTAGATTTGTTTTAGGCTAGTGTGGATTCTCTTGCTCTTGTTGATGTTAAACCCTCTCATGTAATATTTACTTGGAATAATAGGAAAACTAGAATAGAAGCGATTTTTGAGCAGTTGGATAAATTTCTTGTTTCTAGTTTTACGATTGGGGGCAGCTTGGTCACTTGCTCCAAGATTCATGATTGGTGTGGCTTTGACCATTACCCAATTAAGTTTTTAGTTTCTTCTTTCCCTAATCTAGAGAATCCTCCTTTCAAATTTTAGCTTATGTGGCTTCGTGATTCTTCCTTGTATAATCTTGGTGCTCAGTACCAGTGGCATGATGGAGCCCTTGTGTATGGTACAACTATTTATTCTTTTGTTAAGAAGCTGCATATGTCAAGTATCATCTTAAGTGATGGAATCGGTTGTGTTTTGGCAATTTTTGGGAAAAGAAAAGGGAAGTGCAGGAGCATCCTACTATTATTGCTCACTAGATTAGGGATTTAGGATTTTCAGAGGCTCTTGGGCATGTTGAGTCCCAAGGTCTAAAATTGGTGGAGTGGGAGCTTCGTGGGGAGATATTCTAGAAACAAAATGATAGGATTGACTGGCTTGAAGGGGGTGATAGGAATACTATCTTTTTTCATCATTCTATGCAAGCTTTTCAGAATAAGTGTTATATCTCTTCTCTTGCTAAAGTTGATGAGAATATGATTCTTTCTTATATTCCTTCTTTGATCTCTAATGATTTGAAAGCTTCTCTTATACATCCGATTACTTTTTCTGAAGTGAAGGAGGTTGTGTTTGGGATGAATAAAGGGAAAGCTCTTGGCCTAGATGGTTTCCCAATTGATTTTTTCCAAGAGTTTTGGGAAATTGTGATGCTGGATTTGTTGGAGGTTGTTCATGAGTCTCTTCATAATAAGCAGATGCTTTGTCCCCTGAATGCTACTTTTTTGGTTCTCATTCCTAAGAAGGAGGTTGTTGATAGGCTTGAATTATTTAGACCTATTGTGCTATGTAATGTGGTGTATAAGATTATTATGAAGTCGATTTCTAAGCGGCTTAAATCTTGTTTTCCTATTGTCATTTTTGAGGAGCAAGCAGGCTTTGTGGTAGGTCATCAAATTTTGGATGGGGTGGTGGTTTCTTCTAAGGTCATTCATTCCATGGTAACCTTTAAGGATTGGTCTATGTTCATCAAGTTGAATATGGCCAAAGCATATGACAGAGTTAAAAGGAGATTTCTTCAGAAGATTTTGTTGGCCTTTGGATTTTCTTTTGACTGGGTGAGTTCGACAATGAGTTATCTGACTTCTTCCTCATTTTTGGTTATTGTGAATGGTGAAACTTTAGACTTGTTTGGTACTACCAAGGACCTTCATCAGGAGATTCCGCTCTCTCCCTATCTATTTATTATTATGGTAGAGGGCCTGGATCACTTTCTTAAACTACGAGTCTCTCGAGGATTGATTCATGGTTGGTAGCAAGGGTTGGGTCTACCAATGCTTTCTCATCTCCAGTTTGTGGATGAAATATCTCTTATGGGGTTGGCTTGTATGTGTGAAGTTGAATCCTTTAGGAAAGCTTTAGATATCCACCTTGTTGCTTTGGGTCAGAAATTCAATGAGCAGAAGTCTTCTATTTTCTTCTTTAATAGTCCTTAGGCTATCCAATGAAGAATTGCAGCTATTCTGTGGTTTCAAACTAGGTCTCTACCCTTTTTATATTATAGGGTTCCTCTTATTGTTGGTCATCAACCCAAGTCCTTCTGGAAGATTCTCCTTGATAAGTTGAGGAAGAAGGTAATTCATTGGACTCATCAATGGTTGTTTACAACTGCTAGAATAACTCTCCTTAAGTTTGTTATCCAGGCCCTCCCCATCTATAGGTGTTTTCTTCAATTGAACCCTATGTATTTCCTTAGGGAATTAGGTGCTCTCTCTCATTAATTTCTTTGGAGTGGTAACTTGATGTCTTCTACGTTGAGCCTTGTTAACTGGGAATGTGTGTGTAGACCAAAGTGGGAGGGTGGTCTCAGTTTATGGTCTACTATTTTGTATGGGAAAGTTCTTGCTGTTAAGCTTTACTAGTGGTGGTGTACCAATCAACACTAGTTACGAGACCATATTCTCAACCATAAGTTTCTTAGAGGTGTTGCTTCTTTTGATGTTCATCGATATCCTCTGGAGGGGAGTGGTTCTATGATTTGGCATACTTTTAAAGTGGGGGATCAATTGATTAAACATGCGCTTTTACAGATCTATCATTTTGGGTCACAGGTTCTTTTTTGGCTAGATTCTTGGGATGGTCACCCACCTATTCTTTCTGATTTTCCTCATCTACAACCCCTTTGTGATGTTTTTACTATAGCTGGTTGGTACATTGTTCAGCATTACATCATTGAGCATTATGGCTCTACTGTTACCTTTCACTAGAAGCACCCTTCTGAGTGGCCACCTAGGGGGTCTGAGGGGGATAGGCATGAGCTTGCTCAAGTTTTGGCTTCCCGTACTTGTAATTCTTTTCAGGGACCAAATATTTTGGCTTGGGATGGTTTTGATATGTCTAGGAAGTACTCTATGTCTATTGGTTATAAGCAGTTGGGTTAGTAGTTGTATGGGGATATTGAGGTCCCTTGGTGGAAGCAAGTTTGGCACAAGTTGTCATAGTCCAAGTGCAATTTCTTCATGTGGTTAGTGGCTCAAAATTGGTGTCTTATTTGGGATAATTTATGCAAGCATGGATTCAAAGGCCCCCTAAATATGTGTGTTGTGTCATGATTCTAAGGAGAGTGTCTCTCATCTCTTCTTCCAATGTTCTTATGCTAGGGAGATTTGGAATTTTTGGTGGAGGGTATGGAATACGCCCTATGGGCATGTTTCCTCATTGGATGAGTTTATAGATTAGTGGGGCAACGCTCCTATTTCTACTCCCTTTCTTCAATCTACTTTGGCTATTGGTCCATCCTTCATTATTTGGAATCTTTTGTTGGAGAGGAATCGTTGGATATTTCTAGATGTGCTATTGGGGTCCCCTCACTTGTGGTGGAAAATTTTGCATTCTTTGGGAGAAAAAATTGTGGCTAAGTGTGATCTGATAGATTCAGAGGCTCCTTCTGATGTTGGATGTTTTAATAATCTTTATCTTCCTCCTCCGCAACAACAACTCATGCGCAAAAAATGTAGAAATCTTTCCCTGAAGGTGAATAGGGAGGGAATGGTACCCTCTTGCTCAGGGAGTTCTTAAAATTAACATAGATGGCTCTTCTCATGGAAAACTTGGTCATGCTAGGATAGCTCTAGAGATGGTTAGTTTATCTTCTTTGTTTATAAGGGTCTTCATACTAATAATCTAATGGAGGCTTATGATGTTTTATTGGTTGTGGAGCGTGGAAGTCAATTGGGGTGGTCCAAAATCATATGTGAATCTGATTCCTAGGTTGTGGTGAACTTGTTGAATAGGTGACATTTAGATGATGTTAGCTAGCATTTGGCTTTGATTGTTGAATAAATTCTCAACCTTTGTGCTTCTCTACAGTTTGTTGCTTTCACTCATATTCCTAGAGAGTGGAATGGTGTTGTTGATTTTTTGTATAAATGGGATTCTGATCATACTCATGATTGGAACTTGGTGGATTAGGGTCAATTACCCCTAGATTTGTCTCAACATTTGGACCATTTGGTGGAGCTTGATTGGGCTACATAGTGGCCTAGCTTTGTAATTTTTTTCTTGTTTTAATAAATTTTTTTACCCCTCTTTTATGTTAAAAAGAAAAGTTCACTTTTCAGTGTAGCATCTCCTCTACGCCCAATGATTTCATGAAATCTCTATTTCAATGTAGGCCTATGACTAGAATGCTAGTAGAAGCCTAGCATTTAACCTGCCATTATATAAACTCGAGAAAATCATATAAAATGTATGGAGATATAATTTTCACTAATAATAGATGAAGGATTAAAATTCTTGATTGATTCATCATCATTATGAATAGATACAATTTATAGGAGGAGAGTTTATAGGTGTGTAAAACAATTGATATAACTACCTTCACCTTAGCAAATGACATGGAAGACAAAACTAACCTCTACCATGCCATTGAATTGACATCTTTTTTTTTCAATCAATCATTTGAATTCATACTAAATTATGGAAGAAAACTTATATTTTTAATCCAATAAATTGCTATAGGTATATTAAATTTGATTAAATCATACCCACCTTCAAATGCACTTCAATTTTATTAATTGATTACACAATTATTATTCATAGGAAAATAAGCTTCACAAAGTGGAAATTAAATTAAATTTGTTGCATAACTCCACTACATTCTTTGTATTCACTTTGTCATCCACTGCCTATCATCTACATATATTTTTATCTTCATGATTAGATTTGTCCCATCTAAAATCTATTTTTTCATTGCATAAAACTAAACTACCAATTTATGGCATCACCCCTTCTCTAAATCTACATTTTCTTCCTTTTAATCAGACATTGTTCTTCCCTCTTTATGTAGCTCTCTCCTCACTTTGTTGTGAGAGATCTTCCACCCCTCTCCTCCCTCACCATTGCTTATTCAATCCTCTTTCAATTCACTACATAGCTACCCTACATTCTATTTGATATTGCAATTCAAAAGAAAATTAACAAAAATGAGTGCATTAGTCCCCTTTGTTCTACCCCTCCTCATGCAACTTCCACTCTTCTCATTTTCTTCAACATAATTTATAGAACAATTTCTATAGGTTGTATGGCCTTTGAGTTTCTTTTGTTGTGTGTGATGCACAATTTTTTCCTTTTTGAATTTTTAATTAACACTTTATTTCTTCAAATGCCACACTTGAAATGGCATGGCCTACTCCCTTCGCCTTCCCCATCTCATTCATTTTAATTACCTTCTCTAGATGCATGACCCGGTGAATTTTATTTTTATTGATTTTTAATTAAAAACCTCCTCCCCAATGCTTGAAATGGCCCTCTATATGACACTTTCCCTTCCTCGGGTATGTGTAGGATCAGGATGGGCCAAAAAGTGTCAACATGATGGGTATGTGGCTGATGACTTTTTTTTACCCAAAATTGATGGAACAAAAAGGGTTTTTAAAGAAGATTCTCAGATTTCCACCAACATAAATTATGCTTTACTTTGAATTTAATAAGTAATTATTATTCATTTTCTATTCAAATTATGACTAAAGTCCCAATTGATAGGTTGATTGAAAAACATCTATAGCTTTCAAACGATATCACATTTTTTAAATCCAAAACATGTGTCACATTCTATGCTTCACATACTATAGGATTATTAAAAAAAAAAATGAAGTTTTGAATTTAAGGTCGTCGTTTTTTTTTTTATATAATAAAAAATATAATTAATTTTTTACATAAAAAATTACAAAAAATATGCATCACATTGAGACATGATTCCTCTACTTACATATAAAATATTATAAAAAAACATTATCATTTGATTGTGGTTAGGGTGGTTAGATAGACAGCTACTTCTTATTTTCTTCTCTAAAATTTAAGTACTACTACATTGAAATTTCAAATTTTCACCAAATAGATTTTATTTTAAAACAAACCTAGTAGTTTAGAAACTACATTCAATTTTCTAAAAATTATATTCTTACATATTCTTGAAATAATATAGATAACTTATTCAAATTTTTATGTCAAGTTTCCTAACTCTGATTTTTTTGAATTTTTTGCCACTTAAGGGCCTATTTTTTCCATGATGATCTTGTACACACCCCCTCTCATTCTATAATTTCATCAATATAATTGGAACTTCAACATAAAACCATTCACATTCTTATGCTTGTTTTTTTGTGTACGTGGAGTGAAATATTTTTTTTTTAATATTTTGAATTGGAATTCCAATGTCAACCAGTATCATTATAATGCTTCACACATTAATTTAAAGTCCCTTCCTATTTTGGAATTCAAATTTTAATCTTTTTATTTTCTTGCATTTGAATTTAGAAATTGCAATTGATTCTGCTCAAAGTGAAAATCAAGCTATAACATTTTGGCAATCAATGTCAACAATGTCATCCAATTCTTCTCTAGATGACCACCAAGACCGAAATGATTTGGACTCTAAATTAAACACAAACCAAAAATAAAAAATCAATGCCAATTGTTTTTGGGTGATGTGGATTTCCTACCCACTTGGGATGATCTTGCATCAGACACATTGGGTATGAAATCTATGAGCATAGTCTCACAAAGGAAGAGTTGAGTAGTAGAACTACTATTCTAAGTTACAACTAACCTATGAAAAACTCTTTTTCTAAATAATGTGCACAAAAACTATTTCTTCATCTTCTTCCAACACCTCTGCAGAAAATGTGCAATTTCAAACAGCAATAAATTCTCTTCCTTCTCTCCCTCATTGACTCATGTCAACTAAATCCTGAGCTCCTCCAACAAAATCTCTCTATTCTCCTCTTCTCATTGATGGGATTTGACCCACCACATACTGACCATGTCCACCAACATCCATCAAAAAAATAATCTACCATTTCTATACACAACTAAGATCTACAAAATGATCTTGTTCTCTATCCATCTATCCTTCTACTATCTCCTCTAAAAATAAAATAACATCATAAAATTGATTTACCTCATCTTCATTTGTAGTTTCAAATTTTTGTTCTTCTACCTTCGCTTTAACAATGAGCTTTGACACCCACCTTTTTCCAATTACTAGCATTCATGCTAATAAATCTTCTTCACCATTCACTACAACCTCTTCATTTAACACCTCCCTCTTTTCTTCCTTTTTCTCCATTCCTTTCTCATGGCATGTCTTTGTTGCAACTTCTTTGGTAGGGGTACATCTTTCTCCATCCATCTCAGGCCATTGTTCTTACATTTCTTTGTGAAAATTATATTGCAATTACTGATTATTAATCTCGTATCCAAGCTACAAAAATTAACACTCCCTCTTATCGAGGAATGTGTTCTACATGAAACCTAACCTACCTCTGAAGAAGATGAATTTTGTCTTCCCCAATGCATTTGTCATAATGTTTGCTACCTACTGATCTATAGGTATATACTATATCTAAACAGTCCATCGTTGTACACAATCCCTGATGAAGTGATATCTAATGTCTATATGCTTAGACCTATCATGAAAAACTAGATTCTCATACAATTTGATGCAACTTTGAGTGTAGTGTATCACTGTAGTCTCAACCCTTCGACCAAACAAGGCCACTAGAAACTTCTTAAGCCATATCACCTCACATGTTGCAATGCTAGTTGATATGTATTCTACCTCTACAGAACTCAGAGCCATGGACTTCTACTTCTCACTAAACCAAGAGACAACTACTAATCCCAAGCTAAAGCAACACCCTGAAGTGCTTTTCTTGTCCACTGTACTACTTTCCCAATCCACTTTAGTATATCCTATCAACTTGATACAATCACCTTGAGCATGGTTGATCCCATACTCGATTGTACCACAAAAATATCCCAACACATGCTTTGCCACTGTCTAATGCACTCTCTTTGGCTCAACCATGAACTCGCTAAGAGAGTTTACTGCAAAGGTTATATCTGGCCTGGTTTTGATCAAATACATGAGAGACCCAATCAAATACCTATATAAGGTGGGGTCTACATCCTTTTCCTTGGATGAGTCTACCTTCTTCCAATTCATGATTATAGGAGTAGACATGTCTCTACAATCTTCCATCTCACACCTCCCCAAGATTTCAATGCAGTATTTCCCTTGTCCAAGGAAAATCTCTCCATCTGTCTGTTATGCCTCCATGCATAGAAAGTAGTGCATAAGCCCCAAATCCTTCATCTCAAACTTTATTGCAAGGTCCCTCTTACACTCCTCTACGAGAACCAATGAACATGTTAAAAACAAGTCGTCCACATATAGAACAAGAATGAGAACCTCACCCCCAACCACCAAGTAGTAGAGGTTAGCATCAGCTTCACTCTTCATGAAGCCCATTCCCTGCAAGTATTCATCAATGCATTCATACCATGCCCTAGGAGTTTTCTTGAGTCCGTACAAATCTCTCTTCAGTCTGCACACATGGGTTTCATTATTGTGTGCTACATAACCCTCTAGTTGTTCTATGTATATGTCCTCTTTCAATTCACCATTAAGAAACATTGTCTTGACATCCATTTGATTGATTTTCCATCTCATTTGTGCTACAAGTGAGATCATGACTCTTATAGAAGTATACCTAGCCACTAGAGAAAATTTCTCCTCATTTTCAATTCTCTCCTTCTGAGAGAACCCCTTGGAGATGAACCTTTCCTTGTATTTCTCGATGCTACCATTTGCACCATGCTTGATCTTATATATCTAGCATGATCCAACCACTTCCCTATTTGTTGGTTTAGGCACAAGCTCCCACACATCATTCTAAACTATTGAGGTATATTCCTCAACCATTGCATCTCACCACATTTATTTATTTGTAGCTTCCTAATAGTTGGAAGGCTCACTATCTACCAACTGACTAACTAGTGCCATATAGTCACTATACCTGGTTGGTTGTTTCCGCTATTTACTACTCATCCTAGGAGCTCCCACAAACTCTTGAGTATCCCTATGTGTCTGTTGGTTCCTACTGCCGACTATAGAGGATGAATTATCAAACTCCATGTCTTCCTCAAACTCTACAAACTCTTAGCACCTAGGCTTGTGCTTGTACTAGTAACTAAACTCAAGCTTGACTGCCCCTGATTCATTAACACGATCCTTGAAGCTTCTATTGGCTACTTACTCTTATCGTTTGCTAGAAAATCTTTGGGCCTCCTAAATTCCTTGTCCTCCATGAACTTTAGATCACACCTAACTATAACCCTCCTGGCCCCTAGAATAAATATTTGATATTCCTCTGAGGTTTCACTATACCCAACAAAGTACCCTCTCTTTGTAGTCTAATCTAACTTGGAATGTGTAGGCCCTAGAATGTGACAATATTCCAAACTCTCAAATATCTTGAAGTGTTTGACATCTAGCTTCTTCCCTAAGAATGCCTCCTCTAGTGTCATATTTCCCAATACCTTATGTGGAACCCTATTCTATATGTATACTATCATACTACATGCCTCTTCCATAAGTAACATGACATATCCTGGTCATACAACATAGCCCTTTCCACCTTTGATATAGATTGATTCTTCCTCTCAGCAACCCCATTCTGCTGTGGGTTGTAAGGAACAATCCATTCTCTCTTGATTCCTTGGTACAAAACTATTGGAACTCTTTTTCTTTGTACTCGCCTCCATTGTCTAATCTAAGAACCTTTATCTTCCTTCCTATTAAATTCTCCACAATATCTTTGAATTCTTGGAAGTGACAAAAGACCTCATCCTTGGTGTTCAAGAAGTATATCTAGGTCTTCCCAGAGAAATCATCAATAAGAGTAACAAAGTACTTGTATCATTTGAGAGACTTCATCAAAATTGGTCCACATATGTTTGAATGTACTAGATCAAGAATTCCCTTAGATATGGTCACTCCTCAAGGAAAATCTACTTTCACAAACTTCCCTAGTACACATCCCTTACATATATTATCATGCTTTGTGCTCACCTATGGAACACATGTCACTATCTCATGAAGCAATTTAAGTGATCCATGATGTGGCCCATCCTCCTATGCCATAGCTCTCCTTAATATCTAGAATTACTTTCACTCATCAGTGCCTTATGAGTATCAAACTACAACCTATAAAGTTGGCCACTCCTAACTCTGATAGTTATGGGTGATTTACAATCCTTATGCTTGATTATCACATTCATCCCTCTAAAGAGTACATTGTAACCTTTATCCTGAAGGAAAGATAAAGAAATTAGGTTTATACCCAAGCTTGGCACATGCAACACATCATGAAAGGGAATCAACTTGCGATTCTCCCTCTGAAATAGAATAGTCCCTTTCCCAATTAGATTGAGTTTGGACATGTTTCCCATAGAAATATGGATTTTGATGTCCTTATAACTAGAGAAGTACTCTCTAATTCCTATCATATGAAAAGATGCCCCACTGTCTATATACCAAACACTGTATGAGGTTGAGCTAATCATACAAGCTATGAGTGAAAACTCATCCTTTATTCTACTAGAGAGCTCATCTGCACTTGTTGAAGCTTTTTTTTTCTTCTTTCCTTTCTTTTTGATCTTCTTCCTTTGTAGAAAATCACTGACATAGTGGCCAAACTTGTGATAGCTATAGCATTTGATCTTAGAAAAGTACTTCTTCTTATTCTTCTCACTTTGTGTATTTTATCCTTTGCTAGATCCCTTCTTCACTTTCCATTTTCCTACTAGGGAAACATTTTCTTTTTCTGCCTCACTTTTTGGACTCTTATTATTGGTTCCATAGAAATTACTTATTCTAAGCTCCTTCTGAGTGAAGTCACTCCATAGTAAATCCCAACTCGATAAGGTTCTTGTCCATTGATAACTTGAACAAAGACATCCCACTACTTAGTAAACCCATTTAGGGTTATTCACACTAGCTTTTCATCATCTAGTTTATCTCCAATAATGTCTAACTCATCCTTGACAATTTTGAGTCTAGTGAGGTAACTTGTAATGTCTTCTCTCATGTTCATTTGGATATTCCTCAATTTTTCTTTAAGAATCAACTTTCGGTTAGTGGTAGCATTCTAGTACAGATTCAGAATGGCATCCCACATCTTTGCTATATCTAATTCTACAATATGTGGAACAATATGGTCCTTGACACCATCAAGAATCAAGCTCCTCACCTTGGAATCTTCCTTCTTAAATATGCTAAGACCTCTGTTGGATTTGTTGGTACAGCTACAACACTGGTCACATATTCCTTGATACCATTATCTTCCAGCAATAAAGAAATTTTGGCTTTGTAGACACCAAAATATGAGGCTCCATCAAATCTGTGATGATCTCTTAAACCTAATGAAACCATCTCAAAAGATAAAATAATAATAAGAATAATAATAATTATAAATCTAA
Source organism: Sequoia sempervirens (assembly GCA_007258455.2). Classification (NCBI taxonomy): domain Eukaryota; kingdom Viridiplantae; phylum Streptophyta; class Pinopsida; order Cupressales; family Cupressaceae; genus Sequoia; species Sequoia sempervirens. The sequence continues at coordinate 215,147 of VDFB02263420.1, forward strand.
AGAGGTCAAACTAGGTTTTATAAACCCTCCATTTTTCCTTCTTGTGCCCACATTGAGCCTTTTCTACCCTCATATTAGCTCTGATACCATGTAAAAATTCTATTGCAGTTACTGATTATTAATCTCCTATCTATATAGATTATTTGACTGTTGAAAAATTAATTCACAACAAATATTGAAAAACAACCCAACTACAACTTCACAAATAAAATCATAGGAATAGAGAAGAAAAGAAGCAAAATAATAAACACAATATTTTTGGAAAAATTACCCCTGGAAAAACCTTGAAGGGAAAACTAGTACTGTAGATGAGAAATTTTATTAAACTTTAGAAAATCAATAGATACATAAATTTCTTACCTCTTACTAGTAGAGCTCCAACAATATTCTTCTCCAAAAATTCTTCCCTCAATTTCTCCTACTAAAATTCCACTGCTGTTGTCTCCAATGCTATCACTACAAAACTATTTTCTATCACGGAAAAATAATTTTCTATCACTGCAAATGCTTCTCAAGTGTGTGTTCTCCAAATTCCCATTTATCTCCTTTAATACTATTCTCATTGAAAAACCAATGTCCATGATTTAATCTCAATCAATGACTAAGATTAATTAGACTCTAACAAACACTAACTAATTGGATTCTAGAAGTCTCTAGAGGAATCAATCAATTAATTAAATAATTATTTAGACAAATCACTCCTTTCTAGAAGTTTCCAAAAAAAATCAATTAAATAATTAAATTTGTTGGGTATGGACACAACTGACCAAGCTTCCAAAATTAACATTCTTCTCAATTTTTCCAATAGGTTTTTCTAATTTCTGGATCGTCACTTCAATCTTTCTCACTTCCGCACAAACCATCTATCCCATCTTCACACACTTCTCATTCTCCGCTTTGTCTCACTATTGATCCCAAAACAAATTTTGCATGGGTCTCCTTATGACTCATCCCATCTTGTCTGCTTCAATTTTCTACAATTTTAACCTCATGTAATTTTCCATCGCACTCAATCTAAAAAACAAATTATTTTGTGCCTTCAAACTCTCTCACTACTCAAGACTCCTCCTACCTACAACAATCCTCACAAGCTTCTTTTCTATTTCTTTCTTACTCTTCTCTACTTGAAGTCTTGGTATGCATTACCTCATGATCGGTAATTTTTCCACACTCAAGATCATAAGCTCTAATATTAATTGATGCAAAAGAAAAAACTAACCTCTTCTAAATTATTGAATTGAGATCTTTGTTTATTAATCGATCAATTAAATTCACTCTCAACTATGGAAGAAATATTAAATTTTTAATCCACTAAATTGATATAGGAATACTACATCTAATTAAATGATACCTTCCTTCAAATACACTTCAATTGTATTGACTAATTATACAATTATTATTCATAGGAAAATAAGATTCACAAATTGGCAATTAAATTAAATTTTCTGCATAACTCCATTATGTTCTTTGCCTTTACTATTCCATTTTATCATCCACTACCTCTCATATGCATACATTTTTATCTTCATAATTAGATTTGTCTCATCTACAATCTATTTTTTTATTGGATAAAACTAAATTACCAATATATGGAATCACCCCTTACTTCTCTAAATCTACATTATCTTTCCTTTTACTAAACATTTTTCTCCCCTCTTTGTGTAGCTCTTTCATCACTTTGTTGTGAGATATTTTCCATGCCTCTTCTCCCTTAGCATTGCTTGTTCACTCATATTTTAATTTACTATGCAACCCCCTTACATTCTATCTACTATTGAAATTTAAAAGAAAATTAATAAAAATTAGCACATTGTTCCTCTTTGTTTTTTCCCTCCTCATGCAAGTCCCCCTCTTCTCATTTTCTTTAGTATACTTTATAGACCAATTTCCATAGGTTGTGTGGAATTCTAGCTTCTTCTATTGTGTTTGATACACTTTTTTTTTCTTTTTAAATTTATACTAGTACCTTATTACATGAAATTCCACACTTGAAATTGCATGACCTACCCTCTTTTCCTTCCCTATCTCATTCATTTTAATTACATCCTCTAGAGGCATGACCTGGTATATTTTATTTTTATTTATTTTTAATTTAAAAACTTCCTCCATAATGCTAGCAATTAGCCTCTACATGAGACTTGGCCTTCCTCTAATTTTTTCGTTTCATCAATATAATTGTAACTTCAACATAAAACCATTCAAATTCTTATGCTCATTTTCTATGTAGTGGAAACAAAACATTTTTAATATGCCATGAATTAAATTGGAATTCCAATGTCAACCAATGTCATTGCAATGTTTCACACTTTTGTTGAAACTTTCTTCCTATTTTGAAATGATTTTAATCCTTTTCTTTGCTTGCATTTGAGTGAAAAAAATTCAATTGAGGCTACTCAAAGTTAAAATCAATCCATAGCAGTTTTTAATATCAATTTCAATAGTGTCATCCAATTTTTCTCTAGAATTCTGCTCTAGATGACCACTGAGACCGAAATGATTTGGACTTTAAAATTAAACACAAACCAAAAATGAAAAATTAATGCCAATTGTTTTTGGGTGATGTGGATCACCAATCCATGTGGGATTCTCTTGCATCAAAAAATTAACTAAACAATCTAATAATCATATCTATACTAACAATTATTTAGGTTAGTAGTGTGAGTACATAAAATTAATGAATCCAAAAATTAGAATGCAATAAAACTCAATTCAATAATTTCATAAGTACTTCAATGTCTTATGTTTCCTTGTGCTAGAAGGAAACCCTATTTTATGAGGGATTTATATTTGATAGTGAATGCTTGATTGATTACATCCAATCTAATCATCACATTATAGGAACATATACAATATAAAGAAGATTTATGGGTAACTTGCCATAGATGCAGATGCAACCACATAGCTACCATAGACACAACCACCATAACTAATTTGTTCACAATATAATATTGCTAACAATATTATGGTTATAAATTGTAATGTATTCTAAATGTTTGATAGCTATTTTGTTTACATTGGAAGTCTGGTAATTGGTGATACTCCTATGAGAAGCTTTATCTACAAGTATATTGTACTCTTCATAATTTCTAAATAGTATATTTCATGGCTTTTAGAGTATTAATTTTTTCTCCCAAATAATTTTTCCATGTAAGTCATTGTGTTGTTGTATGCATGATATTTACATTTTTTCATTTAGTTTATGTAAATTTTGTAAAGATCTAAAAAGTTTCATTACTCTCCTCTCAAGGTTAGTATAGGAGGTTTTTTTACTATCATTACTTCCTTACATAATGGTAACAAATACTTGGTGCGTTTATTGGTTTTGATTGCAATATTATGAGGATTAGATGCAATATTTAGAGTATCATATGTTTAGCCGCAAATTTCATGTATCATTCTCATAATAAGAATATTGATGTTTAGTATCACTTTGTAGAAGAAATGGTTGAGAATGGTATGTTCTTGATTGTTAAATTTTACATGTTGGATAATGTTACATAGTCTCTCATGAATCAAGTGAGCACAAATAAGTTCTCTTGGTGTAGGAAACTCATGGGCCTAGACTATTGTACTTAATTCTATTATGTACTTCATGGATGTATTTGTAATGCATAATTTCTAATGGGATAATAATAGGATAGGTCTATAAACCTTGTGTTCCTAAGTAATATTAAGCAACAAATTGTTTCCAAAATTCGAAGAGATGTTGTGTTGATCAAAAGCCTAAAGGGTTAATACAATCACTGGATCCCTTTGGGTGTGGAGTTTTTTCTTGCAAGGGTTTCTCCATGTATATCATATGTCACTTGTATTTATAAAATAAAATAAATATTAAGAATGTGGTAATAATATAATCATCATATTGGATTAATCTTGAATCCATTTTTAGATTTGTATCACTTTCTATAAGTTAATATTATAGTAGTTCACCTTGTTTTTCAAAAAATATTGTTAGAAATATAAGAGATTGATGTTGTTGTTGTATTTTTTCATATCAAAATGTAAATATGTATAAAATTGATGGAGAAAAATCTTGATATTTATGTGTTTTTCTACATTTTACAAAAGCTACACCTTTTAACACTGGAAATGAATCTAGGCCTTTGTGATGGATTCCCAAGAGAAATACAACCTTAATGGCTGAAAATATCCAAGGTAGAACATAGTATGACTTTTGTATAATATATTCATGCTATAATGAACTCACATTGTAACACAAGTGTATTTGTTTACAAGTAAAATAGTGAATGGTCAAATTGTTAGTGTAAATAGTGTCTTTACATATCTACTTAGAATATATGAGATTGAAAAATTAAAAATTAGCTTAGTTTTAATAAGGATATTTAATTCTTTTGTGTCACATCACATGGTTGTGACATATTCCCCCATCATTTAAGATGCCTAGTTGTAGACATGTGAAATGGACATCATGCATTTCATTAGGTCATATTCATCCTTTCATCAAATAAATAAAGTTTATTTATCAATCTCTTGAAGTCATAAATTTAAATTAAATAAATCAACTTGATCCTAACCTCACCCTCGATTAAATAAATCAAACCTTTATTTAATTAAGTCTGAAATCACCTTCTATCCCTTTTGATTTAAATAAATCAGAATATTCTAGTCAAATGGGTCAAATCATCTTATCATTATCTTAGCTAATCTAATCCTGATTAAATATAATCTAATGCATGCCACATCCTCTAGCTTTTCCCACTTGCACCAATAAATCAAATTATTGATTTATTAAAATCAGCATTTTCCGTCAACATGGCATCTTTGACAAATATTCCCTCAAATTTGAATTCAAAAGAAAGTTGAAATGTACATCCAACAAGGCATTTAATAGGTCTTACATATCTCTTACATGTCCCTTGCAAAGGTCAAAGTTAGCATTTAACTCACAATTTCAAATCTGAATCTCCCTCTCTTTGGAACATTGAACAAAATGTGCTCATCCTCCAACCTATCATAAGTTGACAAGTGGCCTCTTTTCATTGGATTTTTTTTATCCCACATTTATCTCTCATAAGAATTATTTCAACTTGAGAATCTTTAAATAGAGATCATCACCATTGGTTTAATCGTCCACAATATTAGCATTTCATCTCCACAATCTCAAGCACAAATGGACCATTGTCATTTGCATCCGTATCATCTTATCATTCCATATCATATTTTCATAGCACTCCATACCATTCTCAAAGCATTTTCATCACATATCTTATCTAAAGGGGTTGGGAAAGGGCTACTTTCCACATCAAAGTACCACCAATCCCCCTATGAGATGATGTTTGAGTAGTTTAGGAATAGATTTCATGCTTATGTTGCTTATGATTTTAAGTTAGTTTGATAAGGTCATTATTTCCTTTACATTTTCTCAACAATTTCATGGGAAGGGTCTTTATCTCATTTGTTCAAAGTTGATAGATTTAACTCATATCTGTCAATCTTTGATCAATCCAGATTTAGTCCTCACATTTGGCGCCCACCATTTATTTCATGCATTAGATAGGAAATAGAAAATTCTATGAATTTAGTTCTGAGGGCAGTATTACCTTACACTCATCTAAGTCTTATTTTAAAAAAAAATTCTCTACATTGTCTTAATTTTTTAAGATTTTCATACTATCAACATGTCAATTAAAATTTTTGCAGTGATGTGTCTTTTCTTTGCTCATGGCTAGCAACAGTAGCATACGACTTCTCATATAATGGTCATCTTCAACTATGGTGTTGAGTCTTAAGAATGTGGAATTGAAGGGTCCCATTGGAAAAATATTGATATTTGAGTTCAGTATTAATATGTTAAATGTAGCCAACAATGGACTCTTATTATTCTGAACTATACTCCATTGTTTTGTGTGGCAATGGGGAAGATTGATCAGCTCATGAAGTCTATGTAGCACGATGAAGTGATTGCATGTAAATGTATACTTAGTCCTTTGTTCTTGGCATTAAAGTTGTAAATGAATATAATAAATTACTTTACGTGTCCATATATTTCCATATATGTATTGGGCAATCACAAATAGGGAAGCATGTTGTCCTAAAGATCACATTCTTTGAGGCACAATGTCAAACAGATCATGCCTTGCCTATGCTTACACATTTTACACGCCTTCCTTATTGAGAATTAATTTTACCAATAGTTCACATGCCTTGTCTATGCTTATGCATTTTACACACTAGTAGTTCACACGCCTTGCCTTTGATTACACATTCTACACAAAAAAATTGTTTATTTAGTTCACATAACTTCTTTATCCATTATAGTCTTTCTTTGATTGCTACAATTAATCATCCATTATGTTTTTCACCTTGTATGGCTTATAAATCCATTTTGATATATATATAGTTGATTAGTGAACACTTCCTTTGTATTTCATTCATTCACCCTCCATCTGATTCCCCGATGTGTTGCTAGTCAGCCTAAATCTAAAAATCATCATAATGTATTCAATTGCTGCAATTTGATTTGTATACATTGAAGGTATCTTTTTTGTCTATATTCATTTTAGGGGCAATAAAGAAAAATCATTCACTCAATTCAAATAATTGAAATATTCTCTCTACCATTCCAGAGGAAGTAACATGTGCATTTCCTACACCTAGACTTGCAGGTATTTTGCTTGCAGAGTTTTTTCTTTTTTGATTGCAGAATTCGAGTTTACACCTATCAAGTGCATTTATATCCTATTCCCATATCCATTTTGTTCATATCCACTCCTACAATCAATGCATTCCATGAGATTACATTTTAGAGTAAGATTTCTCTCAAAAAGTTCACACATCCTTTCTATGCTTCACTTTTGACATGCATGCCTATTGGTCATGGTCGAGGAATTCAGTCCTACACCAGCCAATTATTTTTTCTTGAGAATATCTTAAGCCTTTTCAGCAAGTCTGTCTTGTGTGCATCCTATGACCATAGTAAGGAAACCCCATAAAAGAGGAGTGGTGTTGCGTTATTTTTTATCAGTAGAAAGCTACTTCACCATACGGTGCTTGTTACAATGCAAACCCCTTCATATTAAGGTGATGGCTATTAATTGTCCATTCCTTTTTAACATTGGTGATGGAGAAATGTTGCTTTCCAAGAATGCATCATAGAATTAAATGGTGAAAAGAACCCAATGAAGTGACAGTTCTATCCACTAGAGTCTTTATTATTAAAAGCTTCAAACCTCTAGCGTGGTCACCAAAACCCAAATGGTGGAGATTTTTTTTTGAGCAAATATCTTTATGTGGAGACATCTTTTTGGCAGCATAGATGATAACTGGTAGTTGAAGGATACAAAATCAATGAATACATAGTCAGTATGTTGAAGGATACACTATTTTAATTCATCAATTAATGCGTTACATGGGAAATGTATCTCCTCAAGCATGCATTAGATCAATACTTTGTTGGCACATGGAATGGAAATTTTGTGGAGGAATCATATCAAATGAGGACCACAATACACTTTAAGGGCTGATGGAAAATAGTACATAAAGAATGAAGAGAAGCCCGACCATGAGGCGTTGAGCCACTAAAAATAATAGGAGGCTACACCTTGTGTTGAATTCACTATCAAAGACATTAATAAGAATCATTTTAGATTTGGAAATTGATTGACTTGGTGATAGGGGAGTCAATTACTTTTTTTCTTTTGTTCTTTTTTTATTTATCCACTTTTGATGTTCCCTATCGTCTATGAATCAAAAGTTGTGAATTTATGATATGTGACATGAAATTTATTAAAACAGATTCACTTTATCAACCTCAATATTGATATCTTTAAGTTTCTTGTGTAGGAAATTTGTTTCCAAAGAGTTGAGGATTGACATTAACGGTGGCTACTCCCACATGGGAATCAAATAACAGATAAATTTTTAGTTGGGGAAGTGGGATTGGACATTGAATTTCAAAAATCATTTTTAAATGGTTATTATAATAGCCTACAACTTCCATTTACTGCTTTAATTTTTTGTTTTAAGCCAACTAGATCATTGTGTTTTATTCAAAGTAGGATTCAAATTGAACTTTAAAAACTCACTACTTTTCTTTTTGGGTTCTAAAATTGAACAATAAATCTCACACTCAAGTTTGGTGCTTTAAGACAAAATCACAATTGCTTTGGAAGACTTAAAATGAACATGCGTTTTTCATGTTTCATAATTTCTTATACAAAGTAATTTCATTTAAAAGGGCATATTCACTTCTCTAGCACTTCACAATGATCTTGAGAATCAAAATTATTTTTAATGACATTAAGTTGCATAAAATATTTCCTCCACACTTCAGCTTGGGTTTAAAAATTGAACAAAACACTTTACAAGTGTGAGTAAACCTATTGCATGTGTTCTCCCTTTGTTTCTAAATGAAGGTTGATCAAACTATGAATTTGTTTGCTTGCTTTTGTCCATCTTAGAGAGCTTTCCTTGGGGAAAAAGTACTCACCCAAGGGAATGACTCAACTAGTCACACTCTAAAGCCAAGAGTATTTCCAACTAGGATATAAATGTGGGTATTGGAGTAAACACTAGCATCACGTGGTTGGCTCCAATGAGATGGATCTGAAAGGGGACTCTCATCATATTGGTCAATCTCCATGAATGGAAAGTATGAACTAAAACCTTTGTTTATAGTGACCAACTAATCCATTCAATGAGTTTATGAAAGTGGTGCATTGGAACTTAGATTCCAAGAAGTTACTTGCCATGTCTGATCTTGGTTAAAGTATAGGGGTTAATACTTCATTCTTAACATACCTTTATATTTCTTTTGGTTGCATGTAAAATCATCTCTTCTACTAGGAAGGGCATGAGGCAAGCCCACCAAGAAAAGTGTACCAATTGAGCTAGGATGTTATATTGCTTGTGAGTTAGTTTGAAAACACAGTGCTTTGATTGAAAAAATTGGAAAACCAACATTCAACATGAGCATCAAATCCCAAACCATTTAGGAGAGGAAAATATCCTTGCAAAAATTCACATGTTATTGCTTTCCCTTGGGATTCATATCCTTAGAGGATTCTAAACATTTGGATTTCATCTCAATTTGCTCCTACTAAGGTTAATAAAAGGTAACTCTTGCCTCAAATTTCCTTGGTTTCTGCATAATACACTTTGCGAGATAAGGGGAAAATCCTAATCAAGAGTGTGTTTGTGGTAAAAGAAATTGAACCCCACACATGTGCCTGTATCATCTTTCGAGCAAACATTGGTCTTTTGGGTTTGAATTTCTCTTAGAGAAAGGCATGTTCTTCACTATCTTGGCCTAGTAAACAAGTCTTTCTTAGGTTCATTTAGGATCAAATCAAACACTTCATTCAAACATTTATCATCCCATCTCACCAAACAACTTTGGAGCTTTGGAAACATCATGCTAGACTTGGGTAAATCATCAAAATCAAAATCACCTTGTTTAGTTAGATTTATGGGAATGCATCATTTCTCATACATTTAATTGAACTAACAATCCTTTGAAAAAATTCATCATAAGATCACATCCAACATCTTAGGTTTTACAAGTTCATTATCCAAATCAAACAATCAAAATCAATCCCTAAGTCTAACATTGATACAAAGTTCCTAAACTTCCAACACTCATATCATTCACCCCTTTTCATCCTTCATCTCATCATTGGTCCTAAACACCTTAGAGGTCACTTTTTCTACAAGGTCAAAACACAAGAGTAACATGGAATATAAACTTCATCCATACATCATGAGTAATCCAAGTCAACTAAGATATCAAAGCCTTACAATGCCGATTGATTATCAACACTCACATCCATACAATCCATACATGGGATCATTCTCTCCTACAAACTTCAATGGTACAAATGTAAGTGTGCCCAATCAAGAGTTTGGAACACCTTTTCTGATGATAGATCTAAATCCAAACCTACAATTTTGTCAATGGAACAATCAATGCATGAGCCTTCAAATGAGCAACATCATCCCATCAAATCTCTACATGCCAAATGAGAATGTACCAAGTACAACTTTACCAAACATGAATGTTTTTAGTCCAAATTTGGTAAACTTTGGGATAAATATGTTTGAAAATCATATGAATATTTTTCAAAGTCAAAAAAAGATGTTAACAAGTCATGGTAACAACATGCAAGATCAAAGTTACCTAAATCAAAGCAATGTGGTTCCCAACAAAGTTCAACTTCAACCCATAATGCCAAATTTAAACATCATCCCAAATCATAACATTATTTAAGATTAGTTTGTCCATGATCCCATTCAAACACCTCAAGGGCACATTCCAAATCTTCTTCAACAAAATCCAATTTGAAGGAATGAAATTCAAAATCAAGATCAAATTTCACTAGATCAACTTGCTTCACATGCCAAACTAATTGAATTATTGAGCCAAGAGATATCCTCACTCCAAAATCAATACACCCATCCATTGGTTAATTCATATCATTAAAGCAATGAGTTGTGTCCACAACCACATCAAGAACAAAATCTCCAATGTCAAGAGGGTAGATATCAAGATAAAGATCAACAACAAACCCAATTACTCCATCTTGAAGATCAATCACCACATCTCCAAAATCAATCACAACAAGGTCAATTTAAGACACAAATCTCACAAGGTAACAAGTGAAAATACACACCACTTGGGAGACCAATCGAATCAGTCCTACAATAGTTGGTACAAGAAAATCTCATCAAAATCCCCGTTTATGTGAACTATCAAGAACTAGACATAAAACTACCAGGGTATAATGAGAAGAACCTTTGTGATTATCATAGAATAAAGGGACAAAGAACATTAGATTGTCTTTGGCTCAAAAAACTCATCTAAGATCTGATTGATCAAAAGATAATCACTATTGGGGACAATGATAGCATTGGAAATCTCTCCACCACAATTGTTGAGAACAAGGATCAAGATCAATCCATCACTGAGAACCTTGAAGCTACTTCTACTTCATCCAATGATCAAATCAACATATTTCAAGAGTCACTTTTCAATCATGATCAAATTCCACCAAACAACAATGATCCAATCAAAGAAATTCCACCATCACTTGACCCTATGGTTGAAGACATTGGAAATCCCTCCACCACAATTATTGAAACAATGATCAAGATCTATCCATCAATAAAGATGTTTTCACCTCATCCTATGAGGCATTGACTAATGATCATTTTGAAAATGTCTCTACATTACCTAGTTAGTTAGAGGGCATATCTCAAGAATTTATTCTAAAGCATGATCAATATCTCTCACTAAAGTCTAGCAATGGTCCTTTCCAAGACATATTGACATCCTTCGACCTCATGATTTTTGATATTGAAGGAATCTTCAACTCAACACGTGATTCCAATTCACTCAAAGATCAAGAGGACATTGAACCACTTCCCATGCCTAATAAAGATATCCAATAACCCTTTATAAGTAATACATCCTTTGAAATTGACCCAAGTCAAGAACTTGATCTAGAGCATGTCGAAAGTAATTCTGATATCGTTCAAGATCAATAATTCATATCTCCAAGACACTACAATGATCTAATGAACACTCACCTATCTACAAAAGATGATCATAGCCACATAGCACATACTCCTGCATCTACCCATGAGATGCTTTTTATGGATGGACACCTAGATGATCTTCATTCAAAATAGGATTCTTTTACTCCTGATATTATTACACAAAAAGAGAAGGTTATTGAGTTGACAACATCAGGATCAAACATATCCCAAAGTTAGAATGAGGACATCATGTATGAAGATATCCAATAGTATCCACTGAAGGAAACAAGTTAGATAGAATAGTATAATTCAGAGTTAGCAGAGCAGCAAATTAAAACAATGTCACCTACCGTGGTCATTTATCAGAGAATGCACTCTAAATAGGAACTCTCAGAACAACCAGAATCAAAGCATGAAGGTACTACTACCACCATACTATGGGAAACTTCATCTCAAGAAAAAATCAACATAGGGAGCATTAAGAGTCCTTTTGATGAAACTAGTGTCAACACTACAACCAACCACGTCATGAATCTTCATCCACCCATCACCCCATCCATAAATTGGGACCAAATTCAAAGGAAAGATTTGAATAAAAGTACAAAGAAAATTATCAAAGACAAAGGAGCTGAGAAGCATAATGGACAAAGAAAATACGCATGGATACCAAAATATACAAATAAAGATCATCCTTATCAAACTCCATCAGTTAAAGAAACTATGGGGAAAAATAAAAAAGGGAAAAGTATCCATCAAAGATGTCTGCAAAATAAAAACTAGTATTTTCAAGTGACATACAGAGTGTATCAAACAGTTGGTCCTAATTCCACACACACTTCTGTATCCACCCATCATTGCTCATCTTCCCAAGTTTGGAGAGTCAAAAATTCCAAACTGTCAACCAATCCATCTCCTATCCCTAAACACACTCCATCCATGCCTCCACACATGATATCCAATTCTTACATTGACCATGTATTAGCAATGACCCTTCATCATAAGGACTCAAAAGGCACTCTATCATGATGTTCGCACAAAGACAAAGTTAAGTTTGGTATTGATGAAGAATATCATGAATCTCAAAAGTTGCATTCAAGTGCACGTATCTTATCAAAGTAGCTTCTTCAAGTAGGATATCAATGGCACATTATGACAGGGGCATCTACATTAGCAACACCTTGTGATTTAGCATGAGTTTAAAATCTTTCAAAAAACCAAAAAAATTAAAAAAATGTGAAAATCCAAAAAAAATCATGAAAACAATAAAGAGAAAAAATCATCCTCTCATAAAATCACATAGGTGGCACTTTGGGCAAGTGCCATGATGAAAACCTAGAAAACAGGCATCATGAGTAGAATCGAGCATCTGTGTATGGTAGTTCAGGAGGAAGCAGCTCATCCCATCCATAATAAATCCAACATTCCATCCATCTTATCCATAATAAATCCATTCATCCATGAACCATTTGTCCAATCCAATTTTCATCCATCTACATCCTTAGTCTAAGTCATCTTGATCTTGACAAAGTTTGGTGCACACTTTATGCCTGATTATGGTAAACATCTTGACATGGGTTGTGTGGATGTGAAAATCTGCATATGGTTAGCATTTTAAAACCAAAATAATTTCCAACTTCCCTATGAGATAATGAAACATGTTAGATATGCTAAGTAAGATATTAAAACAACAAGAAAAACCAAATAAGCATACAAACAACATGAATCAACTTCATCTCATAGTGGATTAGTGTCACATGTGCTAGTGACCCTTTCCCAATCCTTGATAAAAGCTTAAGATGATGTAAATGCAATGGAGATGATGAGCAAAATCAGTTCTCAAGGAGAGTGACTTTGCATACGCTTTTTGGATGAAATTGTGGTGATTTGTGGAGTGGACAAAATCAGTTCTTATTTTAAGAGAATGACTTTGCAAAAAGATTGTGAAGGGTTTTCTTGAGGATGAAGCCTCTATTTAACAATTTTCAAAATGCTAAGTGTTGAAGAGGGACCAACGTGGGACTAATATTGGACCAATGAAAGGACACTTGTCAAGTGGTGATAGGCCAATGGTTGTGCAAGATTTCAGAAGAGTGCCCATGAAAGGGAGAATTTGAATTCAAATTTTGCAATAAATTTTGAGAGGGGGACAAGAAAAACAGCAATAAATGCTATGTTGGAGGGAAAAATCAACTTGTCATGTTGAAGGAAAATGAAGGGTTTTTAATAAATCAATAAAATTGATTTATTTGTGCAAGTGGAGATATCTAGAGAGTGCAAGTGGGTGAGATTAGCATTAAATCAAGATTAGATTTTTTTTTTTTTAGACTGCAGGAATCGGGTAGCACGACCCCCTATAAACTGCAGTGCGCCTGGTAAACTTTTTAACGTGACCGGCGGCGCTGGCGCGACACGCCCTCCGGTACCACGGGACGGGGGGAGACTAGAACTCGTGACCAGCAGAGCCGCAATGAAATTACTTAGCCAACCGAGCTAGGGCCCCCGCCCAAATCAAGATTAGATTAAATAAATGATGATTATGTTAGTTTAATGATGATTAGGTGAGTTGACTTTTAGGACTTTGATATTTGATTTATTTAAATAAGAAAATAATGGAATATGATTTAGGATTTGATTTAAATGGATGTTTGATTTATTAAAAGGCTGATGATAATGTTTGCTTGATTTTAAATAACTGACCTTAGGAAATGAGATTATTTAATGAATGGATGAAAGTGATGAATGGACCTAATGCAAAATCTAGTTTAGTTAATGAATGAACCTAATCAAATGCAGAATGTTAATTTTGCATGTCTACATTTTTCCCCTCTTTGAAGTAATGTACTTGTTGTGTTGGTTCAAAGAATAAACTTGCCGTGATCAAAATTTAAAAATTTTCTGACTTTTTGGATGCCCCAGTATAAAGAAGTACACTGGTACCTTGCCCCCTCGAGAGATCGAGCGAAAAGATTCAATTTGAGGGTCAATCTCATGATAAAGAGGTTCAAAATGGGTGGTTATGGACGATGATGCAAATGAGATGGTTTTAAGATGTTTAGAATAACAAATCTATATTATCCTAAACAACTTAATTGATTATATGATGTGAGATGGATGAGATTGATGATGTGGTATGCTATGATATGCAATGGATGATTTATGAGATGCTTAGACTAACAGATCTATATTATGATGATGATATGAATGCATGATGGGTGTATGATGGATGCATGATGGATAAATTGGTGATGATGATTAACTATTCATGCTGTGATGTTAGTGCAGAAAATGAAGAAATTAGATGATGACAAGAGGATCCAACAAGCCAACATTATGAAAGATTATGATGAGAAATGATGATAAGAAATGATGATGATAGATGGATGATTTGCTTATCAAGGATTGGGATTTTCAAAGGGTCACTTACTTTATGTTTGATAACATGCTTAAGTACAATGCATCAAGTTATGAAGGACCAGGATTGCGTTGTACTTAGTGTGATGGACTTTGACTTGACAAATAGATAGGAGTATTCATGTTCACACCTGACATACGAAAACCTTGCTAGGATGCACTTTAGAAGTTTTAAACATCTCAGACCAAAACATGGAGAGGTATAACCAATCAATGCAATAGTCAACAAGCCATCCAAAAACATCCTCTATACATATCTAACAAACAAAGTATTCACCAAGTTATTTTACAAGAACATCCAACAAGCATAGTAGACAAAAGAATAATGATCGTTGCCCCATTCCTATCTCTCTAAATCCTTCGTTCGGATATCATCGAGAGGTCCTTGGACTAAGTGCAGTAAGATGAGTCAAAAGAAAAAGACCAAGTATGCAAACAAGTCAATGTTCTTCAATACCGCTAACCAAAAGGGAATGTGTTTTGACATGATAAGAATCCAAAGTGATATCCAAAATGATGCCTATTGTCGGAACGATATATCCTAGGACATGCATTGTATAGGATGATGATGGTTTGATAAATTGATTGATAGGCTAATGATATAAAGTTGACTTTCATGTTTGAAAATGATCGAGACTTTGATTTTGTTTTAAAGATTTGTTGCTTTCATTTTGATTTTATGATTGAAGTTTTCTTTTGCTGACTATTGTGATTGTTTATGTTTGTGTTGCCAAAGGATGAAGGTGATGATCAATTTATTATGGATGATTGATTATTTCAAGTGAAAGCGAAATGGGATGGATGGATTTTTCAAATATTTGAATGTTTTTGACATTTTTGGAATGTTTTGAGGCTGTTTTTTGGTGTTTTTGGATTTTGTGATGTTTTTGATTTTTTTTATTTTCTTATGTTTTTGGATTTTTGATGCTTTTTGAATTTTTTTGGATTTTGATGTCTCGAGGGCTGATCGAGATTAGCCTTGCCTACGTTTAAGTTCAAAGACGACATAGTTCAGATTCCAATGTTTTTGATGTTTTATGTTTTCAACTTTTTGAGTGTTTTTCAAAATTTTCAATGTTTTGGATGTTTTTGGATTTTTTTGATTTTCTGATGTTTTTGGATTTTTGCATGATTTTGACGATTTGGATACGGATATGTGTGATGATGTTAGTGCTCTATTTGGGATTTTTTTGAAAACCAAGCTAAGGTTGATTGATCGAATTGATGGATTGATGGTGATAACATTGTTGAGGATATACAACAATGCAAGGATTTGATTGATCAGGATTGATGACGATAACATTATTGAGGATGCACAACAATGCATGGATTGATTGATCAAGGTTGATGATGATAACATTGTTGAGGATGCACAACAATGCAAGGATAGTGTTTAAGCAACACAATGATTGGGAAATATATCCCGAAGATGATGACGGATTGATGATGATTTGATCAAGACTGATGATGATAATCATTGTTGACGATGCACAACAATGAAAGGATAGTGTTAAGTAACACAAGGATATCCTGATGATTTCTTGATTGGATTTGATTGATCACGATTGATGAAGCTTGATTTGGAACAAAAGTTGTTTGAATGATTTGATATGACGTTTGACATGCAACTTAGATGCAACTAATAGTGATTGTTTGGATTGGTGTTCGATGAAAGATGAAGCATTATAAGGAATGTCTTCTCATCAAAATATGCCATGGGCTAGTGATTCAGATCACAAATGCTTTGATCAATTTGGCTTCATGTCTCTTAATGTTCATATCACCATATAAGGTGAAGGATATAGATCAAGATTTATTTCCGAAGCAAGATGTACATATCTGCCCCCAATGTCTAGCAACGTATGGAATGTAATGGATGGATGGATATGGTAAGTATCTTGTGATAAGATAAGGTGTTTGGATAATGAATGCTCATTTGGATAGTGCTTCATAGCTTAGATAATGCTGCATAGGATAGGACCAATGAAAACAAACCAAGTCAAGATTTTTATCGTAAGCAAGCATAATGTATGCCCCAAAATTTTATCAAGATCTAGATAACTTGGATGATGGATGCAGATGGATGAAGATAGATTGGATCAATGGTTTATGGTTGGATGGATTTATTATGGATAAGATGGATGAAATGCTCAATTTATTACAGATGGGATGAGATGCTTTCACCTGAACTGGTGCACGTAGATGCTCGATTCTACACATGACGCCTATTTCCCAGGTTTTAGTCATGGTCTTGCCCAAAGCCCTACCCATGCGGTTTTCACTAAAGGACGATTTTTTCCTTTTTACTATTTTCAATCCTTTTTTTGATTTTTTGATTTTTTTCTGAAAGATTCATGCTGAACCACTTGGTGGTGTTGACGTAGATGCCCCTATCATGACGTGCCATCAATATCCTGCTTTAAGAAGATTCTTTGCCAAGATACGTGCACTTGAATACAATTTTTTGGATTTATGATCTACTTCGTTGATACTGGAGTTGACTTTGTCTTTGTGCACACATCGCGATAGATTTCCTTTTGAATCCTTATGATGAAGGGTTGTTCCCAATACACTGTCCATGTAAGAATTGGATATTATGTGTGGAGGCATGGATGGAGTGTGTTTAGGGATAAGATATGGATTGGTTGATAGTTTGGAACCTTTGACTCTCCAAACTTGGGAAGATGAGCAATGATAGGTGGATACGAAAGTGTGCATGGAAATAGGACCAGCTGCTTGATACACTTTGTACGTTGCTTGAAAAGCTTGCTTTTGATTTTGTGGACATCCTTGATGGATATTTTTCCCTTTTTTATTTTTCCCCACAGTTTCTTTGATTGATGGAGTTTGATAGGGATGGTATTTCTTTGTATTCTTTGGTATCCATTTGTATTTGATTTGTCCATTATGCTTCTCATCTTCTTTTTCTTTGATAACATTCTTCGTACTTTGATTCAATTCTTTCTTTTAACTTTTATCCCAATTCATGGATGGGGTAATGGGTGGATGAAGATTCATGGTGTGGTTGGTGGTAGTATTGACACTAGCTTCATCATAAGGAATCTTCATGCTCCCTATGTTGACATTTGCTTGAGATGAAGTGGCCCCCAATATGGTGATAGTATCACCTTTATTCCTTGATTCTGCTTGTTTTGAGATATCTTTTTCAGTAAACATGCTCTGACAAATGACCACTATAGATGACATTGTTTCAATTTGCCACTCTGCTAACTCTAGATTATATTGTTTTGTTTGACTCATTTCCTTGAGCGGATAATGTTGGATATCCTTATTCATGATGTCCTCAGTTTGGATTTTGGATACCTCTGATCCTGATGTTGATAACTTAGTTTGATTGTAGGAATTAATAATCTGCTCTTTTTGTGTAACACAATCTTGTTCTAGACGAAGATCATCTACGTGTCCATCCATAGAAAGAATCTCATGGGTAGATGGAGGTGTATGTGCTACATGGATATGATCATCTTGCATAGATAAGAGAGTATCCATTAAATGATTGTAGTATCTTGAAGATATAAATTCTTGATCTTGGACGATTTTGGGGTTGCTTTCGACATGCTTTGGATCAAGTTCTTAACATGGGTCCATTTCAAAGGATGGATTGCTTACCAAGGGTTCTTGGATGTCATCATTAGACATGGTAAGTGGTTCAATATTCTCAAGTGTTGAGTTCAGGGTTCTCTCAGTATCTGTAACCATGAGGTCGAAGGATGTCGATATGTTTTGGAAAGGACCATTGCTAGACCTTGGTGAAAGATTTTGATCATGCTTTGGAATAAATTCTTGAGATATGTGCTCTAACTCATAAGGAAATGTAGAGACATTTTCAATATGATCATTGGTCAACAGATCGTGCATTATGTCAATTGGATCAAATAATCTTAACACTCCTTGAAAGAGATTACTAAAAAGTGGCTCTTGATGTATGGTGAGTTGATCATTGGATTGGGTAGAAACATCCTCAATGTGATCCTTAATTGAGAGATTTTGAACATTGTTTTCGACCATTGCAGTGGAGAGATTGTGAATGTCTTTGACCATAGAGTCAAGTGATGTTGATATTTCTTGAATTGGCTCATTGTCGAGTTTTGTTGGTGGATTTTGATCATGATTCAAAAGTGAATCTTGACATATGTCGATTTGATCATTGGATGAAGTAAACGTGTGCTCAATGATGGATTGATCTTGATCCTTTTTTTCAATAGTTGTCATATTTTGTGTTTGTGCTCATGTTGGTTGGGTAGCTTGAGAGGCTTGGGCAACTTGAGAGGCTTTTTGAGCTTGTTGAGCTTGTCTTGCTTGTTGCATGGCTAGATATTGTTGGATGGCCTTTTGGTATGACTGGTGAGATTTTAGAGCAATGTCATATTGTCTTGTTGTGTTTGGTTTTGGTGGTAGTGGTGGCAGATTCAGAATCATGTTGGATGTAATGACAAGTGGTTGAGATACACTTGGAGTGATTGTGGGGGTTTGAGATGTGATGGGTGTGATAGTGGTGGTTGGAATGATTGAAGGGATAGTGATGGTTGGAATGAACAAGGTGATAGGTCCTTGGGAGACTGTATTTCGATTTGGGATCAATGTTGTTGTTTGATTATTTGATTAGATACCATCCATTGGTGGGATGTCGATAATATACTTGACGTGATGGCTTGATTGACGTTAGCTGGATTGATTTGGATGGAATGATTAGTGCTAGGTAAAGGGGGGAGCCATAAACCAAGGAATGGTGTTGATATGGGTAATGGTGGTGGAGATTTCCCTTGGCGCAATTCCTCAACTATTTTGGAAAGTGTCACAATTTGATCTAGCCAAATTTGTTCTTGATTTCAATCTTGACTCCCTTGATATAGTTGATTTGGATCTTGTTTAATAATATTTGGAGTGTGCAGTTGTGTTTGATTTTGGACAATATTCTAATTTGCAATGACACTTAGATTTGGCAGGATAGGTTGGAATTGATCATTGTTTATGTTTGGAATATTCATATGATTTGCAGATGTATTCATCCCAAAGTTTTCTGGATTCATGTTTCGAACACTTTTGCTTGGTACATTCTCATTTGGCTTGTTGGGATTTGATGAGATGAGATTGTTCATTCAAGGTTCATGCATTGATTGTTTGATTGATAGACTTGTAGGTTTGGACTTGGATTTACCATTGGGAAATGTGTTCCAATCTTTGATTTGGGCATACTCACACTTGTTGTTCTATTGAAATTTGTTGAAGGTAATGGTCCCATGTATGGATTGTATAAGTGTGAGTTTCGATAATCAATCGACATTGTAAGACTTTGAAGCTTCAATTGATTTGGATTACTCAGGATGTATGGATCAAGTTCATATTCCATGTTCTCCTTGTGTTTTGACCTTGTTGCAAAAGTAACCTCTAAGGTTCTTAGGAGCAATGACAAGATGAAGGATGAAAGGTGTAAATGATGAGTGATGAATGTTTAGGAACTTTGAATCAATGCTAGACTTAGGGCTTGATTTTGGTCAGTTTGATTTGGATAATGAATGTGTAAACCCTAAGATGTTGGATGTTATCTTAGGATGAACTTGTTCAAAGGAGTTTTGATTCAATTAAATGTATGAGAAAGGATGCATTCCCATACATCTAACTAAATGAGGTGATTTTGATTTTGATGATGTGCCTAAGTCTATAATGATGTTTTCAAAAGCTCTAAAGTTGTTTGGATGGATGAAGATGACAAATTTTTGGATGGATGATGAAAGTTTTGATGATCCTAAGAGACTTAGAGACACTTTTTTTACGAGGCCAAGGTATTGAAGAAAACACTTTTTTCTAAGAGTAATCAAAAGACCAATGTTTGCATGAAAATCATATGACCAAAAGATATCAAGCACATGTGTGGGGTCCAATTTGTTATCTTTGCTTAATGAATTCTTTTTACCACAAACACTCTTCTTGATTAGGTTTCAAACTGAATGTCCAATGTCACAACTTCTTTTTGTCCCACAAAATGCTATGTGGAAGTTCCAAGAAATTAGGACAAGGGTTGCCTAATGTTGACCTTTGTAAGAGCAAATTAAGATGTAAACCCAATTACTTAGAAACCTCTAAGGACATAATCCCAAGGGTAAGCAATAGTTCTTGGGTTTTGTCAAAGGTATTTTCTCTAACTAGGGGTTTGAAATTCTAGTGATGATGTTGAATGATGGTTTTCCAATGTTTTCAATAAACACACTGTGATTTCAAACAAGCAATGTAACATCCTAGCTCAATTGGTACGTTTTTCTTGGTGGGCTTGCCTCATGCCCTTCATAGCAGAAGAGATGATTTTACATGCAACCAAGGAAAAAATATAAAGGTATGTTAAGAATGAAGTCTTAACCTTTATATTTCAACCAAAATCGGACATGGTAAGTAACTTCTTGGAATCTAAGTTCCAATGCACCACTTTGATAAACTCATTGGATGGACTAGATGGAAACTACAAACAACGTTCTTAATGACATAACATCAGGGACATGGCACCCTACGAGCATCCAACAAGCCACTAAAGGCTTTAATCAATCCTATTAGGGGCTCTTATATGTTTTATGGTAGTACCTCATTCTAAAAGACACTGTACGACTAAGCCCTACATACCATGAGGACTTGACAGTTTAGTCTTATCCATTTATATATCGGCCTGAATGAAAAACTAGTTGGAGTTGCCTTCGAGTTCTCCTTTCAGATGTGTCTCTTAGGCAAGCCCCTCTAAAGGTAAACAATAGCGAGCAAGCACATCCGTAGTTTGATCGACCTTCATTTAGAAACAAAGGGAGAACACACATAATATACCTAATGCACACTCGCACAAGATCTTGTTCATTTTTTTTTTTCAAACCCAAATCAAAGTGTTTCAAAGCAATAAAATGCATTTTGAGTGTTTCTCTTGCACCCTAGATTGTACGAAGCACAAGGAGAGAGGATACGCACTTAAAATGCACCAAATACAAAATCACACAATTCAAGCACTTGTTCATTTTATAGCCTTCAAAGCAATTGTGAGTTCATTTTAAGCACCAAAATCAAGTGTGAAGTTTTCCTTGTTCAATTTTAAACCAAATTGAAAAGCTAGTAAGTTTCTAATGTTCAGTTTTAATCCAACATTAAAAGAAAACAATGATCTAGCTGGGTTAAAACAGAAAATTAAAGCATGAAATAGAAGCCTTTAAGCATTAAAAAATGCGTTGTGAGTTGCAAATTTGATGCTTAATTCTTCAAATCTAACTTTGCTTTCATTTTGGCTGAACTCCACTGCTTGATTCCAATGTCAATTTGACCTTTACCTATAAGCACAAAAATAGGATATTAGAAATGAGATTTATGTTGAACTCATAATGCCTGCATTTAATTATAACCTTAATGTAAGAGTTCATTTTCCTTGAAAGCTTAAATTATGCATTGATAATGCATAACAAAGTTTTGTTGATGATCTCCTTTAAAAAATGATTTAAACATATACAACTAGATCAATAGAGTACCATACATCGTTATTGATTTAAATCAAGCATTAGTGACATTCCCAAAATAATCATATCTAACACATTCTTGGTAGGCGTTCTTCTCTGTTCTATGTCACTATTAAAATCTAAGTGCCTGCTGTGAGCACCTCTTAAATATCTTATTAGAATTGGGATTATAACATAGAATGCCATGATGCATTATACTACGCGCCATACTATCAACTTCATTAAGTCATCAGCCACTCTTGATGCAGTAACTTGTCAGTGGGAATCAGACCTATCTACCTCTTCCTCTTTTATCGATTTTCCACAATGGCTACTCTTTAACCAACAATTTAGCAGAATGTGCTTGAGGACGGCTAAGGTAAATCTCTGACTATCGATGCCAAGGTTGATACAAGTCAGCCCATACAAGATTTTTCGCATTTAATATGTTGACTTTAACCTCACCTATGTCTGGAAATTTTTAAGAGAGGTGCCATCAAATACAAAGAGTAGATACCTGACTCCCTACAGCGTTGAAGTGTTTCTGTATGGGTTCCAGCATAGTTTGGGATGAAGACAAGCATGTTAACAATCAGAACAAAAGACTTTCAAATTCGTTTAGAGATTTCAATAGCTCTGTGGCAAGTTTTTTCTTTATCAACGTATCTTTTCAACAAATATTTAAATCATCAACTTTACTTAAAGCGGTGGGATCTGAGCTATCAAACAACCTACTCTTGGTAAAGGCGCACATTTGTATAGTAAAGGCATGTGATTAGTTTAACATAATTTTGCATAGTCTGTATCACATTGCCAGAGTTTTAATGAGAGCCCACATGGAAAACTGCTTCCTCTCCCATCTGTAGTGCCATCAGTACTGGGTTGTACAGAGTCAGCTACCATAAATTTTTATATGAAGACCTTCAAGTTAGCATGTTAGCAGAAAAGAAAGTGATGTAACTAGCAGGTGTAAAGATAAATCCCTTACGCATCCCTCCTACCTACGCAATATAGAAAAAGTCAATAATAATGAGCAGGGTAAATAGAGATCTTCTCAAGTTAGATACTCTGACAACCAGAGAAATTACATGGTGGAATTGAAATAGAGTAAGAGCAACCTAGATGGAAAGATATGGAGACAACAACCAGAGAGATTAAGCATAAACAACAAAACTTTGATGGTTACAGGACTCTCTTGGAGGAAACAACAGAACTGTGATGGTTGCATGTGTTATTCCTACTGACACAAATGCATAAGAAACTCTAAATACTCTGAAGTATGCAAATCAGGCCTGCAACATTTAGAATAAGGCTATTGTCAATTGTAACCCAATGGCTACTGAAATGCAAATAATGCAACATCAACTAGAGTATTTGCAAGCTGAACTTCTTTGTTCTTGTAATGGAGTTGCTTTGTCTGATGAGTTGCAAGTTCTTAACCATAAGATCTCACGGCTTGAAGCAAGCAATGCATAGCTCTTCGACAGGAACATTCTCACTATTTAAACCTGGCTCGACCATTGATAAAATTCCTATATTCATCAAATTTAAATCTATGTTATATACTTTATATTTGCTAGAAGAACAACAAGTATGGGCCAACATCACCAAATTCAAATGCTAGCTTTGATTCTGGGCATGGTGCTAACACCATACTACTTATATTCTATACTTGGAACAAACCAAATGGCTTGGGATCAATGAATATTTAAAAGGCCAAGGACTACAACCATTGTCAAAAAAGTGTAGCTCATACTTTAGAAACTATGGCAGTGACAAAATGACAGAATTAACCTATGCAGGTTGAGAATTTTAAAAAGCTTAAAGTGTGCTCTACCAGACTGAGGATTTTTTTTATTTTTTTTTAGAAAATGTTTAACCAAATCATAAGAAGGGTGATCATACGTATAATTTTATAACAGTATGCTTACAGAATAGTGATAGAGACAAAAACAAGCTTCTAAAATAAAATGTGCAAATGAACAAGTTGGATTTCAAAGATCATAACGCCTTACTATGCTTGCAAGTGTCACACATTTGTGACCAGCCTTCAAATCAATAAATGATGTTAACAAAAAAAAGAACAAAACAAAGAAACATTAGTTAGATTTAGAAATATCATAAATATATGAAAGCAAGATGTGATTAGAGCTGCCCTCTCTCTAGTTCCATTTTGTGGATGTGAAAATCTGCATATGGTTAGCATTTTAAAAGAAAAATAATCTTCAACATCCCTATGAGATAATGAAACATGTTAGATATGCTAAGTAAGATATTAAAACAACAAGAAAAACCAAATAAGCATACAAACAACATGAATCAACTTCATCTCATAGTGGATTGGTGTCACATGTGCTAGTGACCCTTTCCCAATCCTTGATAAAAGCTTAAGATGATGTAAATGCAATGGAGATGATGAGCAAAATCAATTCTCAAGGAGAGTGACTTTGCATATTCTTTTTGGATGAAATTGTGGAGATTTGTGGAGTGGACAAAATCAATTCTTAGTTTAAGAGAATGAATTTGCATAAAGATTGTGAAGGGTTTCCTTGATGATGAAGCCTCTATTTAAGGATTTTCAAAATGCTAAGTGTTGAAGAGGGACCAATGTGGGACTAATATTAGACCAATGAAAGAAGGACACTTGTCAAGTGGTGATAGGCCAATGGTTGTGCAAGATTTGGGTTGAATTCCCATGAGAGGGAGAATTTGAATTCAAATTTTGCAATAACTTTTGAGAGGGAGACAAGAAAAACAACAATAAATGCTATGTTGGAGGGACAAATCAACTTGTCATGTTGAGGGAAAATGAGGGGTTTTTAATAAATCAATAAAATTGATTTATTTGTGCAAGTGGAGATATCTAGAGAATGCAAGTGGGTGAGATTAGCATTAAATCAGGATTAGATTAAATAAATGATGATTATGTTAGTTTAATGATGATTAGGTGAGTTGACTTTTAGGACTTTGATATTTGATTTATTTAAATCAGAAAATGATGGAATATGATTTAGGATTTGATTTAAATGGATGTATGATTTATTTAAAGGCTGATGATAATGTTTGCTTGATTTTAAATAACTGACCTTAGGAAATGAGATTATTTAATGAATGGATGAAAGTGATGAATGGACCTAATGCAAAATATAGTTTAGTTAATGAATGAACCTAATAAAATGTAGAATGTTAATTTTGCATGTCTATAGGTTGTTTTCATTGATCCTATCCTATGTAACATTATCTGAGCCATGAAGCATTATCCAAATGAGCATCTTTTGTTTGAACACCTTATCTTATCACAAGATAATCCTTGGTGTCCTTTGCATGCTTACCATATTCATCCATCCATACACCTATCTGAGCATCCATCCATTACATTCCATACATTGCTAGACACTAGGGGAAAATATTTACATCTTGCTTTGAGAATAAATCTTGATCTATATCCTTCAACTTATGTGGAGATTCGAACATTGGAAAAAAATAAAATCAAATTAGTCAAACCATTTGTGAGAAAAATTCCAAATCACTAGCCCATGGCATATTTTGACAAGAAGACATTCCTTATCAGTCTTCATCTTTCATCAAACACCAATCCAAACAACCACTATTAGTTGCATCTAAGTTGAGCTTCAAATATCATATCAAGTCATTCTAAACAATTTTGTTCCAAATCAAGCTTCAAAATCCTGATCAATCAACTCGAATCAAGCCATCATCATCTTGGGGATATATTTCCCGATCATTGTGTTTCTTAACACTATCCTTACATTGTTGTGCATCCTCAATAATGTTATCATCATCAATCCCGATCAATCAATCCTTGGATTGTTGTGCATCCTCAACAATGTTATCACCATCAATCTCGATCAATCAAATCCTAGCATTTTTGTGTATCCTCAACAATGTTATCATCATCATCAATTCATCAATTCAATTAGTCAACCTTAGCTTGGTTTTCAACAAAATCCCCAAAAAAGCACTGATATCATCACATATCGATATCCAAATCGTCAAAATCGTGGGAAAAATCCAAAAACATCCAAAACATCAAAAAATCCAAAAACATCAAAAACATCCAAAATGTCAAAAATTCAAAAACATTCAAAAACTTGGAAAATGTCAAAAACATGGAAATCTGAACTACGTCGTCTCTGAGCTTAAACATAGGCAAGGCTAATATTTGATCAGCCCTCGAGACACAAAAATGCAAAAACATTGAAAACATGTCGAAATCCAAAAACATCCATAAAATCTCAAAAAACCCGAAAACATCACAAAGATAAAAAATCGAAACATTTGCAAAATCTTGAAAATACCAAAAATAGCCTCAAAACATTCCAAAAACATAAAAAACATCCAAATATTTGAGAAAATCCATCCATCTCATCTTGCTTTCACTTGATATAATCAATCATTCATAATAAACTAATCATCACCTTCATCCTTTGGCAACACAAACAAAAACAATCACAACAATCAGCAAAAGCAAGCTTCAATTGTAAAATCAAAAGTAAACAACAAACATTTAAAACAAAATCAAACTCTTGATCAGTTGCAAACATGTCAATCAACTTTATATCAATAGCCTATCAATAAACTTATCAACCCATCATCATCCTATACAATGCATGTCCTAGGATATATCATTCTGACAATGGGCATCATTTTGGATATCACTTTTGATCCTTATCCTATCTAAACAAAATCCCTTTGGCTAGAGGTATGAAGAAGATTGACTTGTTTGTGTACTTGATCTTTTCTTTTGATTTATCTTATTGCACTCACTCCAAGGACCTCTTGATGATATCTGAATGAAGGATTTAGAGAGATAGGAATGGGGCAACGGTCATTATCCTTTTGTTTGTTATGCTTGTTGGACATTCTTGTAATATAACTTGGAAAATACTTGCTTTGTTAGGTACGTCCTAGCAAGGTTTCTGTATCTCAAGTGTGAACAAGAATACTCCTATCTATTTTTTGATTCAAAGTCCATCATATTAGGAACAACGCCATCTTGGTTCTTTATACCTTGATGCATTGTATTTACATGTGTTATCAAACATAAGGTAAGTAGCCCTTTTAAAATCCCAATCCTTGATAAGAAAAAAATCATCTATCACCATCATCATCTCTAATAAATTATCTTCAAATCATGAACTTGTTGGATCCTCTTCTCATCATCTAATTTATTCTTTTCTGCACTAACATCACATCATCAATAATTAATCATCATCACCAATGCATCCATCATGCATCCATCTTGCATCCATTTTGCATCCACAAACCATCAACATTTTGCATATCATCCCACATGCATGTTCATCATCATAATATAGATTTGTTAGCCTAAGCATCTCATAAAATCATACATTTTCATAATCATAGCATATCACATCATCCATCTCATGCATCTCGCATGCATTACATCATCATTTAATTTGTTAAGATAATATAGAATTTTTATTCTAAGCATCTTAAAACCATCTTGTTTGCATCATCATCCATAACCATCCAGGTTGAACCTCTTTATCATGACATCAACCCTCAAATCAAATCCTTTTTATTCAATCTCTCGAGGGGGAAATGTACTAGTGTACTTCTTTCCGCTGGGGCATCCAAAAAATCAGAAATTTTCAATTTTGATTACGGCAAGTTTATTCTTTGAACCAACGTAGCAAGTACATTGCTTCAAAGAGGGAAAAAATGTAAACACGTGAAATTGACATCATGCATTTGATTAGGTCATATTCATCCTTTCATTAAATAAATCTAGTTTATTTATCAATCTCCTAAAGTCATCAATTTAAATTAAATAAATCAACTTGATCCTAACCTCACCCTCCTTGATTAAATAAATCAAACCTTTATTTAATTAGGTCTGAAATCACCTTCCATCCCTTTTGATTTAAATAAATAAAAATATTCAAGTCAAATGGGTCAAATCATCTTATCATTATCTAAGCTAATCTAATCCTAGCTTTTCTAATGCTAATCTAATCATCTTATCATCTTATCATCTTATCATCTTATCACTATCTAAGCTAATCTAATGCATGTCACATCCTCTAGCTTTTCCCACTTGCACCAATAAATCAATTTATTGATTTATTAAAATCAGCATTTTCCATCAACATTGCATCTTTGAGGAATATTCCCTCAAATTTGAATTCAAAAGCAAGTTGAAATGTACATCCAACAAGGAATTTAATAGGTCTTACATGTCTCTTACATGTCCTTGCAAAGGTCAAAGTTAGCATTTAACTCACAATTTCAAATTTGAATCTCCATCTCTTTGGTACATTGACCAAAATGTGCTCATCATCCAACCTATCACAATTTGACAAGTGGCCTCTTTTCATTGGCTTGTTTTTTATCCAACATTGCTCTCTCATAAGCATTCTTTCAACTTGAGTATCTTTAAATAGAGATCATCTCCATTGGTTTAATCCTCCACAATCTTAGCATTTCATCTCCACAATCTCAAGCACAAATGCACCATTGTCATTTGAATCCATATCATCTTAGCATTCCATATCATATTTTCATAGCACTCCATACCATCCTCAAAGCAGTTTCATCAAATAGATTATCTAAAGGGGTTGGGAAAGAGCTACTTTCCACATCAAAGTAGCACCAATCCCCCTATGAGATGATGTTTGAGTAGTTTAGGAATAGATTTCATGCTTATGTTGCTTATGATTTTATGTTAGTTTGATAATGCCATTATTTCCTTTACATTTTCTCAACAATTTCATGGGGAGGGTCTTTATCTCATTTGTTCAAAGTTGACAGATTTAACTCATATCTGCCAATCTTTGATCAATCCAGATTTAGTCCTCACACTAGTATATTAATAATTTCCACATGCTAGCACACAGGTCATTTGAGCTAGAAAAGTGTTTCATCCTTAGAGAGGTAGTCAAATATTTTGTTCTACCTTCATATCTGCATATATTCCTTATATATGCATTGAGTTTTCATACATTTACATACTCTCATTATATGAAAGACATATCATTTGTGTTTCTTTTGTTTCTCTAAGTGGAAGATTATTTTTTTCTTTAGATTTTGACCTAATGATGACATAAAAACATGTGCTCAATCTCATGAATTTGTATCCACATGGTTTGTTTACGTTAAAAACTATGGTTTCTCTAATATAAAAATATTTTTAATAATTTAAAGAAATTTCAAGCAATATTTGACAAATATATGACATTTTTCTTTGCATATTAAAATTGAATATTAAACTTGTATATTTTAAAACTAAATTTTATAATAATTTAATTGTTTTGATTAGATTAAAACTGGAAGGGCCAATACCCATTACAAAATATCCATAGAGGAAAAAAAGGAACTCACGAGAAGTGAGAAACCTAAAAAACTAAAACATAAACTTAAGCTTAAATAGTTTGACCTACAAAAAACAACATAGAAAGCACACAAATCTGAGACCAAAAAAAACCATAAGACACCTACAAATCTCCCAATAACTTGAGACTAGTGATCACATTCCATTTTTGGGACAAACGTTGTAGCTTCTTTTCAAAAGTAAAAGTACCTTATTGAATGGCCTGAGTATTCATCGTGACATCACGAGCTGAGGCATCCACCATTTCACCCTTCTTCTTCTACATATGACCATCCTTCAGAGCATTTGTAATCCATTTCCCCTAGCACTTCCTTAATTCATCCTAAAAATCCTAAAGGGTGAGGGCAGTGTTCTTCATGGTGTCTTTCCTATAATAGGTAATGATCCTGAGCCATTGCATGGTTTTCTCTTGGTTCTAATGGATAGCATCAATCTTAGTCAATAAATTATCTTTTTCTTCCTCTATACCAAAAATGGCACACAAATCTTCTAGCTCCTTTTCTCACATCGCCCACTTCTCAAATGACTTTTCTATAGAGGCAATCATGTACCAATGCTCCTTGTTGTCCACCTCCCTAGCTATAGGACCTATTGCTCAAGAACCTTGCCCTCTAGAATTTGGATTCTTTCTTTAGTAATTACTAGCTAGCCCAAGAATCACTTCATGATATCCCTCTGCATATTAATTGTCTCTAAGATTTCATTGATTATTTTATAGAGGGGGTCACTAGGGGAATGAATTGACCTAGGTTCAGTTCCAATTTCCTCTAGATTGATGTACAAATTGGGAGAATTTTTAGGGATAGGGTTAGAAATAGGGGGTTTTCATAACATCAAATATATTCACATGAGCAGAAGAGTGTAAAGGAGAGTTGACCGAGGTGGGTTTCCATGACTCATTTTCATTTTAGTTGCTAAACTCCCCTAATCAAGAAGTAGAAATAGGCATGGGTTCTAAAAAAGGGGTGCATTTAATAGGGTCAGTGGGGATTTCATTAACAAGGGCTTTACCTTGGGCCTAGGTACTACAACAAATTGTAGGAGGGGTTTCATCTAGAATAATAGTGGTTGGGGTCCACAAATGGATTGGTGGGGTCATAAATGGCGATAGTATTCTTAAGATAAGTTGAAAGAGATGGAGACATCATAGAATGAAACTTGCAAAGAAAATAAATAAGGCTTTGGTGGATGGGTAATTTCTTGCATTTAGCCTAGAAAATTCTAATAGATTGATCAAGTGAGGAAATAAGCAAAAAGGAAAAGTTTATTTTGAAATTATACCTAAGCTAATTAAGCATATGGAAAAGATGAGCATGGAAGTGGTAGAGTCATGCTTCGAGCATGACATACCTCATGAAAACTACAAATTTTCCCCAAATTTTGTGAAAGTTAGGACATAGTTAAAGCAATTATACAGTCTATCCACCCTCTCACCCTCTTTTAGAAAATGTTCCTTGTTTTCTTTATAATGGTCTTTTGACTTACGAGGAATGCATACCCCTTTGAAGAGAGCCATGTCACCTCTTCAATTAGTTCAAGAGTCGCCATGAAGGAGACCCCTTCAACATTAATAGTTTTGTTCACCCAAGAATAGGCGAATAGCAAAGAAATATTGGGGTCATTGCCCTTGCATCCCCTCCAAAAACGAAGGCAACTTACCTCATTCCAGAATGGTCCAAATCTCCTTGCCTTGCTTCAATACCTTGCAATTAGTAGGTTCATCCTAAACTAGATCACCCACATCACTAAAATCACAAATTTCAGAGCAAGGTAATACCAACTATAGAAATGGCTATATGAAAACTACAGCTGCAAGTAAATGTAATTATGGAAAGATAGATTAGCAAGCTTAGGTTGTTATAATTTAGGAGTGTGGAAACTATCAATAAGAGATGACAACATATCCAACTTGATCTCATTTGGATATTACTTTAGCATCATGTTGAATCAACTCGAGCACTTGACCTGGGATATGGAGGTCCATATTATCCCATATTACTAAATTTGGTGTAAAGGCTCCAAGATTTTCTAATGCATTGACAACTTTATTATTGCTACTATACACATGATTAACACTACAATTTCAGAGGGAAATCATGAGATTACGAGTTGAGGACATGGGGTTCTGGTGGGTCCAATAGGGAAAGACTTTATCTGTTAGCAAGAGGGTCATGTTTCTAGAGTCTCCTATAACCAAATTTGAGAACCCAGCTTGCATGGTAATTTGTATGTCATGGAAGGCCACCACTACCTTAGAAAAACTTGATGATTGAACCCCCAAGTTGACTTTGTAGGCCAAAACTAATTTCCCCTTGTGCTCATGGATAATCCCACCCAGACCTACTTGACTTGGGTTAGGTTTGACTAAGAAGTCAAAGTTGAGCTTCAACCAACCATGCTTGGGGGGGAAGGGGGAATGGGATGTTATAATTTGAATTGTTATTTTCATGTTTTAAAGAATTTGAATGATTTTTTTCATGTTTTGAGTAATTTGAATAATTTTTTTCATTTTTATATTTCAATTTAATAGTTTTCAATGATTTTAACTAATCATATTAAAGTGATATTGAATTCAACATCATATTAAGGAAATTTATAAAAAACTAAAATATTAGAGGAATGTGAAGCCAATAATGAATGAAAAAACTTTGTGCATGGTAGTTTACAATGTGTTCAGACCCGAGGTATCTATTCACAAATGATATTCTTAGAATTTATAAATTATTCATATATTAATTTATAAGTATCTATCTAAAAAGTCACTTAAATTATAATTTTTATAATTTAGGTTGACTTGTGATGATTGATATAAGTTGCATCTTGAACCAAATGTTATTTTCCTTTCACTCATGTCAACCCATCGATAATTATCTATCTCAATATAGAAAACACAACCAACACAAGTAGTATTATTTTTTTTTGTCTACTACATATGCTTCACCCATTATTATCCATGTTCTCCACACTTGGTTGTATCCTACTTATTTATTAGTTCTTATTTTCTCATTGTTACATGTTTCACTACCTTATTCATAGTGAATGCACTATTTTTGATAGCTAATATGTGTGAGAATTTAACTTTAATTGTCAACCAAGTTCTAACCTTTAAATAATGTCTTGTTGATTTGTATAATTTTATTTTCTCTAATATGAATAATTCTTATTCATATCTACACAATCAATTCAATTTATGGACTAAGGTGTATTTTTTCTCTTATAGGGTGATACATGGAAAAAACACTAGGGGCCACATGTCTATATGATTATATATGGCAGTGGGCCCCTAACCCTTTCCAAATGATTATTTTTAATATGTGAAGCTCACATAAAATATCAAGAAAATAAGTACCCATCATGTATTTCTTATAGTGGTGGGACCAATTCATGTCAATATGGCTTGGTCTACAGTGGTGACACATAGTGACCAATTTATCTTTGTAAAATAAAAAATTTGGTTTGATTTTTACACACTATTAGATCACAAAACCTCTCTTGCAAACATTGATCTTTATGGTTTCGTCAATATTTAATGTCAATCTGGTAATACATGGTCATCATATATGGCTTTTTATAGTTTACTTTTAATATATTAGTGGTTTACTATTTTATCATGATGTACTCTTATTGATATTTTGGTCAATGGGTATGAATTTTCACCCAATTACCTAGTGTCATATATCCACCTAATGGGGCCATCATCTAATATTTATCTTAAAATGACTTTTCTCATCAATTATGATTAATGATTATCTCAACCAATAAAAAATTCATGGTATATAAATACATGATTGTATGACACATATGAGTAAATGTAAAACATTGATCACAAGCATGAATGTCCAATGTTTCCATGACCATTTCTCCCATTACAAACTCAAAATATTCAAGTATATGTTAACACCTAAGATATTTTAACTATGTGTACATCCCTTTTAATTTTTTTCTACTTTTGACGTGGAGAATCAAACTATATTGGCCAATGGCTAATCATTTTTACTAAACATTTAGAGACCAATGTGGTAGGTTTTTCTATTAGTTATGGATGTTATGCCATTGAATATTTTATGAGGATAATATGGTTCAAATTGAGTTGTGTGTTAAGGTCCTACTCAACCTACATGAAACCATGGATCACATTCTTCACATTGGATGGAGAATAATTTTCATGCTAGTAGAACATTTTTATGTTAGTGGCTTCAAAACTCATAAATAATATTTATTACTACTCTTATAGATGGTGTACCCCACGATCTTCATTTTAGGCTATAATCAAATATGTGGTGGCTCTTTCTACTATAGGTGACTTGAATACTCATACAATCCCAATTAAGATTTTTCTTTGTTGGTGCTCTCTACATTCTTGAGGGATTTCTTTTCTCTATTTTGGTTAAGACATTGATCTAATAATTTATATATATGAGGGTGAGCGTAATTTTATCCTAGATTTGATGTATTCCCTAAAGTTTCCTCACAAATTGTGATACATTTCATAATCTTTGGGTTTTTTTGGGAGGTCATTCGCTGCCATATGTTCTTATTTTTAAGAATCAAAGAGGTTATTATTACAAGCAATAGCTAAAGAAGGGATTACAAAAATTTCTCAATGTGTCATTTTTTCTATGAAGATATTTAGGGTGTCAAACTTGTAATTTTTGACTCCTCATTTCTATGATAATTCTTATTTTGGTATTACATTGAAGGAAATTATTGTAATTTTATGATTATCATTGATATTAATATATCCATTAACTTTTGACATGTTTTAGGAATGCGGTATATTCCTCCTATGAAACTTCTTAGTTTGAGTGTTATGTTTTATTAATGAGATAGGACAATGTAAAACTTGTGGGAAAACCTTCATATATAATATTTTTAATACAATAAAAAATAACACTTGTTTTATAGTGGATTATTGAAATAGATTATAACTATAATGTTTTTGAAAGAGGAAAAAAAGGGTTTTACAAGACCCGAAACCACAAAGTTTACAAAATAAAGATAGAATCTTTAAAGACACCAAAGTTGGAAAGTCTATAAAAATAACAACAGTAAAATTAAAAAACCACCAAAAAGGACAGCAAAGGCCACAAAACCAAAAAAACTAGACAAAAATCCAGCAATAGCTAAATTTGTGTCTTTAATAAATCAGCAGTCTCAGCCTCTAGTTCGTTCATATCCTGAACCCCCCTTTTTAAGATTTGAACCATCTGTGTAGTGAGAAGCAATTTCCATTTTAGATTGGCATGGGTCCTTTTCGAAATACCTTGGTCATTGTTCTTTCTTTCCTTCTCTTCCAAATCCACAACCAATGAACCCTGTTACATTTTTTCTAGCTTTTCAGCCATAGCATTGATAATAATGGCATTGTCCCTAGCCATTTTATGGTTTTGTTCCACAACTGTTTTCATTTATTTTTAATTTAAACCATTTCCTCATCTAGAGACTTGTACTTTTCCTCAATGTCACCTCCTTTCTTACCAACACTATTCTTATTTTGTTTCCCTTCTTTGTTATTGAGAGTCACCAACTTTAGGTCCAACTCCTCCGATTTACTATACAGAGCCCTATTTCTTTGATTAAGATCATTAATTTCATGATAGGCCCAT
This sequence comes from Sequoia sempervirens, assembly GCA_007258455.2. Lineage (NCBI taxonomy): Eukaryota > Viridiplantae > Streptophyta > Pinopsida > Cupressales > Cupressaceae > Sequoia > Sequoia sempervirens. The sequence continues at coordinate 250,513 of VDFB02263420.1, forward strand.
TTCAAGACCCTGAAAATGTCACTGATGTTGTTTCTAGCAGAGGCCAGAATGTCATCAAACTAAACCCAATCTAATATGAGGATAACTCACCCAGGTTGGGGGAGCTAGGAAATATGGTACCTTCAAATTTGAAAGAGGCAGGAGGGGAGGGCACATAATTTCTACTAGCTTTAGGGTTCTCAACTTTATCTTCCAAGGAGTCTGCATAGTAGGAAACTGACTTTTTGGTAGGGGAGCCCTTAAGAACATGATTCTTTAAGGAGACAGAGCAGTCAGGGTAGGTCTCAGGGGCTTTAGCAAGTTGGGGTTTTTTAGACTAGGTTTTCTTACCAGAAATCTCAGAGGACAGGTGGGCTTCAACAATTCTCTCCTAATTAAGTTGAATCTCTGGACCCCACTCTCCATATCATAGTCCCCAGACTTCGTGGAGGCAATAGGTTTAGATAAAGTTGGCATGCTTTGAAAGTGTTCATATATTAACCTAATAAGACCACTATGAAGAATAGGGTATCTATTAGTATTTTTCTTATGGTCCTTAAGGCTATTACTCAATGAGAAAAATAGGTAGAGGGGTAGAGAAATTTGTACCTTATGGTGGAAGTGATTAAAAATTGAAAAATTATGCCCATACACTCTCCCATCTAGTGTGATATATTCCATAATAACATGAAGTACATTTCCCCACAACACCTTGATGGTGTCAATTTCAAAGTAGCTATTAGAAATTTTAACTAGTTTGAATTTCTCTTTGTCCTTCCTAGGAAATCTGATGACTGCCTCACCATAAAACCTCGTATTGTGATAAAACTTCAAGCCCTTAATGGACATTCCAATAATCTTCCCTATAATTTTCTCATCCAACTTCACTTTTCTTCCGAAGAGAATTATTTCGCCATTGTTCCAATTCTTCTCAAAGTAGTCCATGGCCATAGAATCAGGCCCATGAAGGTTTTCCAAAAATGGAACCAACCCACCTCTTTCAATTCACTCCCAAACCTTGGCATTCCTAGTGTGCACCTCATAGCTTTTTATAACTATAATGTTATAAAAGTATAGTTTTTTGTTGGCACATGTAGAGTCTAGCTTATGGAAGTGAGATAAATACTAATCCATATTATTCTTAATTATTTTATGCAATCTATAGATCTCATATATATTTATATCTTAACTATAAAAATAAAATATATTATCCAAATTAGGATCTAGGAACCAACCCTTTTATTTATTAATCACACCACAAGAAAATCTCATGTTAAAAAAACACTTTTAAAATTAGTGTTAGAACTAGATATCCTACTACTTTTTATATCCCATTTCCTTAGCAATATATATCAATTGAAAAGTAACTTGAATAAATATTTTAGAAGGATATTTTGTTTTTCTACTTACATATCAATTCAGGAAGTGCACTTTTGTATTTCTTATATCATAAAGGAAATACAATGTAAAAAAAATTCGTCTCATTTCATTTTTTTTGTTGGGGGGGGAGTTCAATCTATTAAAACATGTCTTATTATGATTAGATGACATATCAAGTTATTTTTGAATATTTCAAACACTATAATGATAAATATAGTAGATGTTTTTTTATAAAGCAAGAAAATTATTAAAAATGAACAAGTAGTGTAAGTTTGAAGGTAAAGGATGATTTAGTTACTATGGGTTAAACTTGGAAGTCTAGAATCAAACATAATTAAAGTAGAGGATTGGTATATAATACAAGATTTCTTTAAATAAAGAGATCACATTTTGCAAACATAGAAAAACCATATTCTAGAACCTTTACCAATTGACACACATTTTATAGTAATTTTACAAGTACAAATAGCCTTTATATTTTATTTCCTAAATTAACATAATTATTTTATTATCATTTTCTATATGTCAAGCATTTATTTGAGATTAATTTATATTTATGTGAATGTATATTATAGAAAATTTCTAGATTAATATGAGGGAATGATTATTTTCCATTGCATTTGTTAATTTTAATAAACCTAATTATTTTTGTTCTTAATATGTTGTATTAATTTGTAATTAAATAAAATTAAAATTTAGAAAGATCACATTTGTCACATTAGTCATGAGCCATGTGAAGATTGATTCTGTGAATCCTTTATCTATATGAAATATATTCATAGATATCACCCTTGAGGATCCTATTTCAATTTGAAAAGTGTAAGGGCCTATATTAATGGCCCATAATAGTATGATTTAGAAATTTTCCTTTCATCTCGAAGAATTGACATGGGTTTCTTTCTACACTCTCCAAATCCTTACAATCTCTATTTTTTATTTTATATACTTAATATAATAGGTGTGAACCTTTAGATGGAAATTTATTGATAAAAAAATATTTATTTTATTTTTCTCTTATTTGATATACTTAAAATAAAGGATATGAACCTTAAGATTATAGTTTATTGATAGAAAAAATATTTATTTATTTATTCAAGGGTTATTTTATTTTACATTGAAAAATATTTTTATTGTCTTTTCTAATCTAATCCACACTTTTTCATATAATTTATTCATATTTATTCATTCTTTATCTAAAAAGATTTATATTTATTTATTTAAAGAATTGTTTTGATTGCCTAGGAATTATTTTTACTTTACAACTATATAATATTATATATATATATATATTTACTAATATTTATGAAATAAATATATTATCTTAAAAATATCTATCTAAAAATATTTATTTTAATTCATTTATTTAATGAGTTGTTTTATTTTAGTTATTTAAGAGTTTCTTTGACTTACAATTATTTAATAATTATTTTAATATATTTTATTATTATTTTAAATATGTGTTGGTAATGTTTTGATTTTTATGTATGGGTAATGACACAAGATTCTTTGGTGCTATTGCATAACACATGTAAGGTGTAATAAATTTAAATATAAAAGGACCAATTTTATCATATTAATTATGGCTCATGTGAACATTGCTTCTCATAATCCTCTATTTACTCATTGTAGCCACTAAAATTTTGGGATTGCATGAAGCCCTTAAATATGGAAATTGGTTCTCCAATCCTCCAATGAGAAGTTGTAGCCACTAGTACATTTTATGAACCCTAAAATATGGAGACTTACCTATTCAAAAGTTGTAGCATTAAATTTTAGGTATTTACTACACCATCAATCATTAATAAGATAAATATTTGTTTAATTAAAAAATGAGAAAACCATTTAATAGCATATAAAAAGAGCTAAATGTTAAATGTGACTTTATTCCTTCTCCCCATGTAATGGAAAGTGGGATACTAATCTGAAACATGATCATAAAAGTCCTAGGATCGTAAAAAAATTGTAGGAATTCTGCAGTCAATCATTTAACCAAACTCCAGATGAACTGATTATTTTTTGTAAACTTAGCTCCTTCAAACCATTCTAGAGATTTATTTGGAGCACTTCTAGTTGTTTAAAAGTATTTGCACGTATAAGAGAGTTTTTTCATTTATAGAGTTTCTTCATTTTATTTATGCAGATGCAAGAAGTTTAATTGCTAGGCAACCAGCAAGAAGTGTTGCAATGTGCCTCCCAATCCTTATGCACTTCAAAGAATGTCTTTCATCTGAAAATGTGTAGATACTCGAAACATGGAGGCCTCTTAAACGCTTGGAATAGTAAGACGCAATTTTACATGCACTGTTGTCTCTTATATTTTTATTATAAAAATAAGATATTGACTGTATTTCATTATTACACTTTTAATGTTTTACTTTTCTCAAAATATACTAGCCCAGGAACACATACTGTATTCATTTTGTGATGTACTTTTTGATTCCAAGGTAACTAAATACCTTCATATTCTTAGATCTATTATTTTATTAGAAGTTATGTTTAAAATTTAATTAGATTTATACTTTTACCCTCCTACAAATCCTAAACCCTAGCACCTCTGTAAATTGTCACCCTTCTAATCTATACCCTCACACATCTCTAAAATAGGTTTATTTGTGTAAAGCACACACTAGAAATCACAATATCTCTATTACACAAGCTATCAGTAAAACATCAGTTGAGCATACCTAGTAAAAACAATTGCCACTGACACCGCAAACATGCATCGCCATACTCCTTGGATTTAGATCTGAGGAAGGGATTAGGTCACCTTTAATGAGAAGTATCTTACTCACCAAAAGAATCAAGGGATTAGGTCAGCCCTGGCTTAGGGGACATTCTTAGGAATCGTTGTGATGTTGATATCTTCTGCATTGTCTATGATATTAGAGTTGACAAACTTACCACAAAATCTAAAATTATAGAGCCGTAATACAAACACCGCTATTGATTGTCACCTTTCTAACCTAAATCCTAACAATTCCGTAGAATCAACATATTAAAAACACTACTTTGTAGTCAAGACACCTCTGTTGATTGTAACTTTCTAACCTATATCCCGACACCTTTGTGGAATCAACATATTTTTGTAACAATTCCATATGTTTAGATAACAATTTCTGATGGTTAATTCAATTCAGGAGGCCGGTGCTTTGTGAAGGAATCTGTTATTAAAGCCAATGAAAATGTGGCTCTGGAGTGAGATGCATTAACAACCTTCTCCAACAGAGAAATTCCCTTTTCCCTGCGTTTATTGAAGTAGAAATTGAGCTGTCAAGACAAAAAGAAACACACCATCAATATGACGTGGGAAACATAATGCATTTAATAACTTTTGGTTTATAAAATATTTGTTGTTTTTATTTGGCCCGTGAGTGGAGGTTTAATCAACCACAATTTGCTTGAATATTTTTTTATTAGGAAGTATGCAATTTTCATGCTCAAGTGTTTTACTGATACTTATAACATGTTCAATTTTACGCTGAAGTGATTCTCAATAGATCAATAAAACCTAAAATATGTAATTGGCAGAGGACGAGCTCAATAATTTAGTCTTCGTAGGTAAGTTGGTCAACTGTAAAATCATCCACAATGCACAAGGGACTGACACTACCACATATTTAATTCCTGATAATGACATTCTCTGTTAAATCCAGATTAACGCTGATGCAGTAAATTTAAATATGGGACATCAATATCTCCTATCCCTAAAGGAAAGGTTCATGATTCTTTGGATGAGTAAGATTTTTCTTGTAAAAGCTGGCCTAATACAATCTAAAGATGTTAGTGATAGAGTAAAGCCAAATTTGGGATGTAATATTATTCAATGTGTTTCTAGCAATTTCCGATGGTTAATTCAGTTCAGGGGGCCGGTGCTTTGTGAAGGAATATGTTATGCGGTGATTTATTTGGCGTTTATTTGTTTTGACACATAGGGAGCACTCTTACGAATTGTTTAATTTGGTTAGTGGGTCAATTCATACAACTTGTAACAACGATAGGTTTATCTCGTGTATTGTTGGGTTCTATTCCTAGCACAATTTTGTCCTCGAGTATTTTTTATGTCGAGTTCCCATCCGCCATTTGTGCTAGCATCCTTGTTATTAAGAAAATGACGAATTTTATCTTGAACTAGGCTTTTACAAGAAATATCTTATTCATCCAAAGAATCATGAGCCTTTTCTTTAGGAACATGATCAGGTCTAGTTGTGGATCGATAGGAGATAATTATGTCCCAAATTTACATTTACTGCATCAGCGTTAGGCTGGGTTTAACATGAAATGTAATTATCAGGAATTAAATATTTGGTCGTGTCAATCTCTTGTGCATTGTGGATGATTTTACAGTTGACCAACTTACCTGCCAAGACTAAATTATTGAGCTCATCCTCTGCCAATTACATATTGTAGGTTTTATTAATCTATTGACAAACACTTCAGCGTAAAATTGCATACGTCCTGATAAAAAAATGTTGAAGCAAATTGTGGTTGGTTAAAGCTCCACCCAGAGGCCAAAGAGATGCAACAAACATTTCATAAACCAAAAGTTATTAAATGCATTATATATCAAAATTCATACTGATAGTGTGCTTGTTTCTGTCTTGATAGCGCAATTTCTACTTCTTTAAACGCAGGGAAAAGGGAATTTCTCTGTTGGAGAAGGCTGTCAATGCATCTAACTCTAGAGCCACATTTTCATTGGCTTTAATAAAGTTCAACGGCAGTGGGGGAGAAGAGGGCAGCAAAGATTTTCACGCAGGGGTTGATCTCTATAAGTAAGCTGTACTTCTTGGGCATAGCAGTGCATATGCTGAATTAGTATTGTGTCTTGCCTTGGGGTATGGCTTTGTTAGAACTTGGCGAACAGGGGGTCTGCTAAAGCGAATACGAACATTCGATAATTATTTCAATTATGATTCTACAAATGAAATTGTACAGGCGTTATGCAAGTGGTTCACTGACGAGGGAATGGAATGAAGTTATGTTCAAACATCAGGTGTAGACGGCCTGAAACAAGGAAAAATGAGTTCCGCAGATACCCACGCACTCGTTGCAGAAATGAGTTTTTCTGCTCATGTGTTTGTTTGTACATGTCTTATAAATCGGGACACACCTGCACTGGCTAAATGTCCTATCATTTGGCCTTTTGATTTTGTTTGAAAATCCTACCTTATTATTACCTTTCTATATAAGCTATACAGCTTTTTCATGGCCATCATACACATTTTGTTTGACCATTTGTCTTATATTTATGGAACCAAAAAAGTAATTCGAAATCATCCTTCTCTCTGCACTACAAGAAAAAACTAGTCTTTTGATTTCATGACTTCATCTTGGCTTTTCAAACTTACTCTATTAAAACGGATTTTTTCTCATGACAATATTTACTTAGAATCCATTATGTTTGGGTTGTATACATATTCTTTTACACTTTTATTTTCTTCATAACTCTAATATATTCATCGATGTAATTTGTTAAATAAATTTTGAATATTTCGTTTTGACTTAAAATCCTTTTTAATGTAATATGGGAAAATGGAAAATGCATTTAATGTATAATTTAGGTTAATTAATTGAATTATATAATTAAATTTTTATTTATAGATAAAATTTGTAAGTTGTGGAATTGAAGTATATCAAATTAAGCAATATCAAATAAGAAGTACAATCATGCTATAAATAGTGATAAATGAAGAGAGTGATTACTAAGTTTTGTAATCAAACAATGATTGACTCTTCCAAAACAATGAGATTTGTATATGTTGGAATCTGAAAATGCTCTAGACAATTATTTATGTTGATCAAAATTAGAATATTTCTTTTTATTCTATGCATCAATTTCACAAAAGTGAACTTTCTCTATTCTCATAACCTTGATCTCTATTGATTTTTGATTTTTCTCTATAAATTCTCAAATAAATGGACTTCTAGATAGTGATGTCCTTTGTTGCACTCTTAGGGTTTTTATTCTCAAATTTATAGTGTTTTAAAATGTAATGAAATCCATCAAGCTTCAAACCTACACATGAAGTGTAAAATGATTTATAGGTTTCTCTCATGCACTAGAATGAGTATGATCATATATGAAGATTTCATGCCCAAGAGTAAAGTGTAAAGAACAATAAAATGAATCATGTTGATAGATATAATCATGAATATATATGTGAAAATTGAGATGCCCAAAAATAGGAAAAATAACACAATGAAGATTATGAATGAGGGTAGAGAAGGCATGTTGTTGCCATTTAATGATAAGGTAATAAAGGTCCAAATGCTAAAAATATAAAATCAAAATAAGGTAATGTATCATCATAAGGTGATTAATTAGTAAATGTGTATAGAATGTCATTAATTATGTAGAATTAGTTCAAATTGGATCATGTATGATTTTAAAATGTGTTATATAAAGTAAATAAGAAAAGGAATTATATTGTCATTAGTATGTATGATATGGAATAGGTGTTCATTGGCTATCAAATTTGTGGCTCCAAAAGCCCTAGAACCATAAGTCAATTACATTAACTTAGATATAAAGGTAAGAGTTGTCATTAGACAATGGACAACTAGGCATCAAGTGATAAGAAATGGCATGTGTTCTTCATCTTTAGGTTCTTATAAATCCAAGAGGGTGTTTCTCTAAGGTTACAAATTGGAAAATTAAAAAAAAATGCAAGATTATAATCCTAGTCTTGATAAAACATGTCCTTTTTGGGAGCTATGAATAGAAGGGAAAGACCTCATTTAATGAAATTAAAAATAATATTACACATGCAATAAAATATGAAAAATAATTTGTACCACTTCACATAAATCACCTTAACCTTGTTTACATGTGTAAAAATTGCAAATAAATTTAATAGAGCATATTGAAATTTTAATCAACTCTATTCTCACAAAATATAACACTAGCAGTTTCATGTAGTAACACACAACAATGAGTCGATAGGTGGTGAGGAACAAGAAAGGAAAGTGGCATGCAGACACCAAGGGTGGTAGGAGATTAGAATGTCAATGCCATGAGTGGGTGCAATAACTATCAAAGGCATATATAGAGTTTGGTATATCTCATAGCAGATGACAAAATAGTTACATAGTGGTACATTGTATGTTGTGGTGGAAAATGTGTCTCCCCTATGTGCAGATATCTATGTATGCTATAGTAGATACAAAAATGATTGATACATAGTGGTGCATACTTGTATAGAACATTCCACAATAGGGAATGCAACAAACAATACACCTTATACAAGATTGAAATAATACAACACTTTGAACAACATATTTTTTGAAAATGAAACAATATAGCATAAGGTAGAGATTGACAATGAGGAATTCCTTACAGACATAAAGATAAAATGTATAACACTAACTATTTCATTACATTGTTGGCATACCCAAAGAGAAGAAGTCATAAATCAAAGAATATTTATTTTAGTAACAATATTCACAAAAAAGCAAGATCCACAGTAACAAACATATGGGAAAATGTAGACTGTTATAGACCACCAAATCGAGAATTATGCAACAATATATTAACATAAATTGTATAACATTAATAAAAGCCATAAATAAAGTAGTATCAGCTTGAACAACAAAAATATACTCTTTTCTTAACATAACCTTATCAAATATTGAAAGAATCTAGGCTTTTCAATAACACCCTATCATAAATTGAAATAATATAGTGTCTTCAACAACATCCTATAAAAAATAAAACAATATAACCTAAGATAGAGAACAATAATCAACAAATTTTTTTGGTGCAAGATTTTAAATTAGAGATTGTTGTATGAATGTAATCAATGTTCAAACAATTCTTTAATATTATAGCAAACATAAAGTGTACAACATTAACTATTTTATTTCGTTTCAACCATTACTACAAAATGGAAGGCATAAATCAACCAACATTGGTAATAGTGACCCAGAATGAGAAACCCACAAAACGGTAGCCACAAAACCCATGAAAAACGATAGGCAGATAACAAAACCATAAATGAAAAAAATATTTCTATTGAAAATTGAAAGAATATAGCCTTTTGAACATAACCTCATTGAAAATGAGATAATATAGCTTGATCTAGACAATAAAATTCGATAAAAACTACATAACACCAAAAAATTTATTCCATTGCAAACATAGCCACAAAATGCAAGCCATAAAGAGAAACCCACGGAAAATTGACAGTAACAAACCCATACAAAAAAATACTTTTTTTTCAACACAATCTTATTGAAAATTGAAACAATATAGCCTTTTCAACAACACCTTCTCAAAAATGAAACAATATAGCTTAAGCAAGAGAACAATAAACAACAATGCCCAATGGAATCTAACACAAAGTGTATAACATTAACTATTTTATTCCATTGCAAGCATAACCTAAAACATATGAATTTTGTCTGAATCTTATGTCAGAAACATAGAGATCTACACATAAGAAATATAAAATAAAACTCAACAAAATGAGGCTTGCTCTCCACCCTACCATATTGGGTCATGGAGCCTCATGGAATCTCACCAAACCCCTAAGCAAGAATATACATCATCCACTACTTTGATCAAGGGTGAAAGAAATATTGCTTATTACAATCAGCATAGAGTATATTAGGATCTAATTGTCTATTTGACCATTGTCACTAATTTTGTAGTCACTATCATTATTCTTGAAGGTCATTTATAACATATTAGTTCATCAAATTGGCCATTATGGCTAGAGTCTACTTGCAAGAATAACAAAAAAATGTGAAGTTTAGTGTGTTGATCATCTGTATTTGATAGAGAATATGTAAATCAGGAGATACAAAGATTTTGATAATTTATAATACATAATATGGAATGCACCTGTAATGCAAGGGATGAAATAAATAAAATGTAGCCATACTTGTGCACATGGTGGATTAGAGTATGAAGACAAGAAAAGAAAGTTTGATCTCCACCCTACCATATTGGGTCATGGAGCACCATGCATTCTCACCAAATCCCTGAGAAAAAATATAAATTGTCCACCACTATGATCAATGGTAGAAGAAATGTTTTGGCCCCTGATGACTTTAAACAAGATCATTGAAATCTACAAAATGGTTGGAGTATGCTATAGAAGAATAACAACAAAGTGTTAATTTTAGTGTAGTGATCATCTCTAATTCATAGACAATATGTAAACCAAGAGATATCAAAGTTCTATATTTTATAATACACAATTTTCTATTTACTTGTAATGGGAGGAATGAAGTAAATTAAATTTAGGAATATCTAGTGCATGTGGCGGAATGCAATATCAACATAAGAAAACAAGGCCTGATCTCCGCCCTACCATATTGGCTCATGGAGTGTCGTGCACTCTCACCAAACCCCCGAGCAAAAAAATAAATTGTCCACTACTATGATGAATGGTGAAAGCAATGTTTAGGCCACTTTTGACTTGTGAAAGTAAATAAAATCTAGGGATACCTTGTGCATAGAATGGATTGGAGTATGGACAGAAAAAGGAGGCTTGCTCTCCACCCTACCATATTGGTCCATGGAGCCCCATGGGCTCTCACCATAGCCCCGAGTAGAAAGATTAATTGTCCAACACTTTGATCAATGGTGAAGGAAATTCTTTGGCACCTAAGAAAATTTGTTCAGTGGAAATCAATGCTATACATTTTTAATAAATTTTCATGGAGTTGTGAAATAAGAAATGCAAGAAAAGATATATAGGCTTACGTTGTATATAGATGGAATGTAGGTGAAGGCCATACACCATGCAAATGTGCAATCGTGAAGCTATTTAACATTTAGGAGATTTATACACTGGAGATGTGCATCCATACTTCAGTACGTACATTTGCAATCTAAAATGGTTTCAATGAAATATAGTTAGACACAAGGGAAATTTAAACTTTAGTGTAGTGAACATGTGTCATTAGTACACAATATCTAAATGAAGAAATATAAAGAGTTGTATAGTTAATAACAAATAATATCCAGGTATGTACATGATCATGATGGGCTTAAAAGTGGCAATATGAAGGGTATGTGTAGGGTATGTGGCTGACGACTTTTTTTTTACCAAAAATTGATGAAACAAAAAGGGTTTTTAAGGAAGATTCTCAAATTTCCACCAATATAAATTATGCTTTACTTTGAATTTAATAAATAATTGTTATTCTTTTTCTATTTTAATTACGACTAAAGTCATGATTGATAGGTTGATTGAAAAACATCTATAACTTTTAAACAGTATCACATTTTTTGAATCTGAAACATGCATCACATTCTATGCTTCGCACACTACAGGATTAAAAAAAAATTTGAATTTCATGAAGTTTTGACCAAGTTCAGGTAGTCAAACATATGAGTTTTTTATATTTTTTAAAATTTGTAATAAAAAATTCATAATTAATTATTTACTTGGAAAAAAATTACAAAAAAATATCCATCACATCTGGAAATGAGTCCTCTAGTTATATCTAAAATCTTATTAAAAAATATTATCATTTGATTGTGGTTAGGGTGGTCAAACAGACACCTACTTCTTATTTTTTCCCTAAAATTTAAGTACTGCATTGAAATTTTAAATTTTCACCAAATAGATTTTTTTTTAAAATAAGCCTAGTATTTTGGAAACTACATTAAATTTTCTATAGATTCTATTCTTACATATTTTTGAAATAATATAAATAAATTATTCAAATATTTACATCAAGTTGCCTAACTCTGATTTTTCCAAATTTTTTGCCACTTAAGGGCTTGTTTTTTCCATGATGATCCAACAAATAGCCATCTAATGTATCTACAATAGAAGAGATCATATAAAAAATATGTAGACATACCTTTTGCAAAGAGTAGGAGACAATATGTGGACAATTGCATATAATTTTCTTCTGGCACCTAGCAATTTTGTTCAATTGAAATCAATGTTATCTATTTTTAAAAATATATATTGTTGTAGCATTTGTGACAAAGAATTTTGGATGTAGTTGCAAAAGAAGAGATGGAAAGAATGAGATATAGCCTTACCTTGTATACAAATGGAATATAGTTGCAACTTGAACACCATGGAAAACTTATGAGCATGAAGCTATTAAGATTTGTGAAGATTTGTAGTAACAACTAGAAATGTTTGCAATCTAAATTTGATAGAATCTAAAATAGTTAGAAAGAAATTATTCAAAGGTGATAGCTCTAGAAGCTACATTATTGGGTAAAAGTGAGGAAGGTATTGAGAGAAAAATTAAATATAGATAATATTTTGGGCAATTGGGGAACATGAACGAGTCAATGTTTGTTGTTGGAGGCAAGGGGAAACACAAGGGAATAGTTGAATAGTAACACCTCTTAGCAATCACTATAGTAGTAAAACCTTGGGGATGTTGGGAAAAGTGATTTCAATTGCACTATGGAGCAAACAAGAAAGAAGGAATATTAGGAATCAAGGGTATTGTGAAAGCATTGAAATGAAAAGGAAAAGGAGAAGTGGTATAGTTACCGTCAAGCAAAAAGAAGATTTCATCATGATGGGAATGCATACAATTGTTGGAGGCAATCCTCTTCTTTGACTCAAAGTGCATTGTATTTTTTGGAATGCAACCTAGATTACTTGTCAAAAGAGAGAGGTGGATCTATGCGTATTCTTGTTATTGATTTCACACGAGAGAGAGCTATGAACATTAGTCCTTTCCTTTCTTTAGTTCCAATATCTATTGTAGCTTTCTCTAGTGTCAAGCCTTGAGATTTATGGATTGTTATCACCCATGCCATTGTCAAGGGGAGTTGTCTTTGGTTGCATCACATGATTGGGATAATCAGGATGAATCTTGGATTTTCTTGATCCCATGTTGGGCCAATGTAGTTTTGGAAGTCGACAACAACATATTTAGGCAATTGAGGTGGTTTAACAACCCTACCATATACAATAGCCTTCACTAAACCTAATGATCCATTAACTAGGCCAACTTCCACCTAAAGTTAATTTTTCAACATTACTTGTTGAAAAATTGCAAGCAAGAGCTTTGCTTGAAGTTTTTCATCATTGCCCTAATCAAGTGTGTTTTGCTGGGAACTTTTAGCAACACTAATTGTAATTGGAACATTTAATTGCTGTAGCATTTTCCTATTATGCAAAGAAACTAACCTATTTATTGGGAATAAGTGGATAGCCTCATCAAACTCTTGGTTTTTCTTAGCCGTAAGCATGGTTTTTGTTCGATTCATAAGGAGTGTACAAAATTGTTGTTGTGAATTGGATTGCTAATGTTGGTGAAAGACAGTGTTAAGCGTGACAACAATATTAAAAGTGTGCCAAAGTGCCAATGCTATGGACCAAGACCGTAGATATGCTTGTCCATAATAGGGCGTAGTTGTGCCAGGTCACCCACAAGTATAGTAGAGACACCACCAAATGGTTGCATATGTTTACTAGGGAATCCTTGTTGCAGTCGACTATCTATTTTAAGCAACAACTTGGAACCCAAGAAGCTCATTTCATCAATTAATATGTACTTAATATGTTTGAAGTCCTCTTGAAATATTGTCAATGGTCTCCCTTTTAATGGATTCATATCTCTAATTAGTATCTGGAAAGCGGTATACACTATGGAGGCATGAATATTATAAGCAACACTCGTTGGTGCTAGAGAAAGAAAAGGATTCATTCTCTTATTTAGTGATGTATTTAGTGCTCTCTATGTCTTGTCAATGAGGAATGATTTACCTATGCCAACAGTTTCTTGAATGATAATACATAATGGTGGCGATGAAGATGGGCTAAGATGGTGTTGTTAAATGATATTCAGAGCAAGCTTTTTTCTAAGAGATAGTTGATGTGAAAGTGCAGGTGCTGCAAGCAAGCAAAGAGTGTCTTCAACTGTATGCAATTTACTTGTTGAAATAAACTATTTAGTAATTCTATGTAGATTCTTTGGAACATGTTGTGTGTCGCATATATGATGTAGATCAAAGTCCCATCTAGCCAAGAGTTGCAGCTGGTCAAAACAAATATTGTTTGTAAAACCAAGTCGAGAAAGCATCTCCCATTAATATTCATTTATGTGGGGTAGAGACTATGCACTATCGGTATCACTATCATCATCCTCTCCATCAGTAGGGGGACCAATAACTATATTGAAATGCCAAGCATCATAGCCACCAACATAAAATAGCCTCCAATTTTGTGTTATGCTTTCTCTCATAAAGCCTATGCCAACCTTAACATTTCAAAAAGGTTTGTATAGTAACAATTATGAGCAACAAAATGTTCTGAAGGAATCACTTTATTTCAATGGGGCAATCTTGAAAAGAGGGTAGGAAATGATCATAGTAGGTTGTGGCTAGGAACACCAAGCTACACCTTTGTGATTTTTTTGATATGTATACAGTTGTGCAAAATAAATAAGGGATATTGTCTCCATTTCAACTAGTCTTTGCATGTAGGAATGAATATAACCACTGGCAAGCTCGTTGCCACTATCAATGATTTTCAAATGGTGAAATCTCTACCTGCCAACATTTAAAGATAGGAAATGTTGACTTGAGAAGAAAAGGGGAAAATTTTGCAACATATGGCATGTTTCTTGTGCACCAACATCATGATCTGCAACTAAATTCATCATGAATTTTTGGTAGGTGAGCAACACTTTATCCGTAGATGAATTTGTATTTGCAAGCCTCTGCTAGCTATCAATGTAGCTTTCAGATTTTATTTTTAGTTTTTTGTGCAAATTTGGAAATGTAGTTTAACAGAATTTGTCTAGGCAATACCAGCTAACAATCAACATATGCTCGCCAAATTGCAAGCATCTCAGGGTTTTGGATATTAACACAATCATCATTTCTTGCTGGCTTATATGATTTATTCAATTCATTGTAAATTACCAATGTCAATGATGGTTGTATATTCCATGGAGATTTGTAGTAACATTATAATTGGTGGCCTTTTTTCCTAAATCAAGTGTATTGAGTGCACTTGGTATGCCTATGCACCATGTTCAACAAATGTTCATAACCCACCATTAGATCCATGGAGGAGATTTGCATACTAGTAAGCAAGCATAGGTCCTCCAAAGTTGAGTGGTGGACCCTTGATATTAGTTGCTCTGGGGGACAAGGGTTCCATGCTAAAAAATAGCAATCAAAAAAGTTTTTTTCTTGCTGAAGCTCATGTGGGTTGGACCAATCAAGCATGTCCATGTTTTGGGACTTTGGGACCCACAAAAAACCATGTACATGTGTTGATTCATGATGTTTCCACTCATACCTATACCAATAGTCCTTTGTGTGAATCTCAAGTGCATGTACAAGGATGTTATGTGTGGGTTCTATACAATGTTCTCTGTGAAGCATCTTTAGGAGTATGGAATATGCAACTAGGCATGAGATTCAATCACTCTATATAGATCAGGTCAATTTGTGTCTGCAATGCTCAAAGTGAAGAAAAGAGTTCATGTACGAAGCTGGTGGATCATTGCCGCAAGCTCTTATTGGCCCTTGGCTCAATACGAGCATGTTCCTTGCAAGGATGCACCAAAGGAAACAAGTTGGTTTTCTATCTAGGTGTCTAGTGCCTCTCGAAGTAATTTTCACAAAGCAAGAATAGACTTTGGGATCCTTTCCTCCAAGTTTTCTTTCATAAAAATTGAAGTTGATTGTTGGCTTCGATGTCTCATTATCAAATTATAAAGGTAATATCTAAATCTGACATGCCTTCCAAATCTATTATCATAGTATCTCATCAAGTGCAAGGCATATTCATGTAAGTGAATTTGTATGGTTCTCAATTGTCGAGGCATTTCCATGCTAGTGGGGAACAAGATTGGAAAATCCATGCTTAATAACCCTTCTGTATTACATTCATTGATAGGGCTAGCATTTATTTTAGGCCAAGGAAAAGTATTTTGACTAGTGTCTTTAATCTATAAGGAATCTCTAATTTCCTGCAATTCCTGAGGAGGGTTGGGTATCAATGGAATAAATGATGACAAGTCCTTAGGTCCAGCTTCCTCATCAACATCACTTTCTAGAGTTTCCATTAGTTCAGTTATGTTATGTGTTGGTTCTTTCAAAGTGTGAAAAATATCAGAGATGTCAGTACTTGTAGAAGGAAACAAATTTAAATTTTCACAATCTATTGTAACATCACTACAATGTGGGTCATTCTCAATTTTATATATTAATGCAGCCATGACATTATGTTTGTCAACATAACAATCATAGTTTTTCCCATGAATGGCAATTCTTCATATAATCACAGCGTGAAGATCATGTAGGCGACACGGTAACAAAGTTGTAATGATCATGATGTCTTATGGGAAGGTTATAGTATGTCCACTATATTTTTATTGGCCTCCTCTAGCATGGGTTACTTACAAAACTAGAGCAACTCTAGCTATAAGCATTTCTTTGACTTGAGTAAGCTTTACAAGGATGGTTGGCTATGGCTCTGGATCCATCTTGTTCGTTAGACTAAATCTATGGAAACATTTTTTAGAAGCACAATACAAACACATGACTTATGTGTTTGATGCTTGAACTCTCATGCTAGCATAGTTATTGCAAACATCACAAATTTTCAATTTAGACAAAGCATTGATGCATTGACGGAAGGATGGAATTGCAGTGTAGAAAGTTTCACGAAAAATTTTGCTTGAGTGGTGGGTTTCCAATGATACAAATAGAAATCCATGGCTAGCAAGGGTTTGTGAAGTATACAACTAGATATTGTGCAGGCAGCTTCATTGTGATGGATGTGTAGGAGCTGCAAAGGGGTGAGGGTTGCAGGGGTGCACCAATGAGCAAGTTTTTATAGTGAGCTAAGTTCTTGCAATTTCGGTGTGCCTACTAGGGCATGCTGGGCCAAGATAGGTGGGTCTAGAGTGCTTCTTTGCTGCAAGTACTTGGCTCGTTGACCTGTACAAATCTAGTCATTGTGGCATGCATAATAAAGCTAATTTCTTTGGCATTTTGTTTCCCTTTTATGATCCACACTTGATGTAGCATTGGAAGTTGAAGAAGGTTGCAAAGCCTATAGTAACAATATTAAGAAAACAATAAAATGGTCGCAAACACCAAGTTAAAGTGAAATGACATAACTAAAGGAGTCAAGCTAATTGAATATGCAACAAAATAGCCCAAGCTAGATAGCAACACTCAATAATTCCCTAAGGAAAGCAATATAAACTATATAACATGAACTATTTTATTATGTTCCAACCATTAACACAAAATGAAAGCCATAAATGAAATAATATTGGTTTGAACAATGGGCTAGATGGAAAACTCACAAAAAAAAAAATCCATAGTAATAAAGCCACGCATAAAGAAAGGAAAACCCACACACACCACAATTGTTTTTTTTCAACAATGCCTTATGGAAAAAAAACAAAGCATACATATATGTATATGTATATTTAATTGTATCTATCCATAAGCAATGTTTTTAAAAGTTCTTCCAAAATATAACTAAAAAAGTAAGAATTCAACCAATGAACAAATAGGTAATGCAAAATGAAACAGATGAAAGGAATGCCTGGTCTCCACCCCCACCATATTGGGTCACGAATCCTTGTGAGGACAATCTCATTGGAGAAGCGACTAATTCAAACTAAAATGCATCTATTGCAATACTAAACTTTCCTGTGAACAAAAATTAATGGTAACACTATGCATTGATGAGACTTCTTTTTAGCAAAGCATTTTTAGTGTCAACCTATGCTGCATATACTAGTAATTTGTCAAGTATAATGATACATAATTTAATACTTAAATAATCATCTGAAAAAGAAGTCTCTTCAATGCTATGAGCTCCAGTGTGTCCAATTTTTTTTTTCCCTATGATCAATGGTGAAATGAATATTGCTTATTACTCCCAATATAGGACCTTTCATTCTAACAATTATTTTTTTAGCCTAGAAGGAATAATAGCCAAGACAACACAATTGTCATCATGAATTGCATGCATATATATGGATTTTCTACTTGCAAATATAAAACCATGGTGTGGGGGAGGGAAAATTTAGAAAATAAAAAACCCACATGTAGACAAATAATTTTTCCTATAGTCACTTATTGACAATAACCAAAGAAAACATATATGGAAATGTTTCTGCAAATATATGTATGCATATGCAATGTGCTTTCAATGGAGAGTGTCATGAATGGAAGGTACGATGCACTCTTTAAAGAAGAGTGCACTGTTGCTGCTACCTATGGTTGTACATCATCCCTTCCTTCATTACACTCTCCATCTAAAATAACTTCACATTTTTTATTGGACATGCATATATACATATACATATAGTACAATGAAGACATGAATGTGTTTGTAAACACTAGCTCAACAACTCACAGTGCAACTAAACAACAAATAACAAATATAAATGAAACATAAAAAAACAAGGTGTGCTCACCACCCTACCATATTGGGTCATGAAGTCCCATGGGCTCTCACCAAACCCCTGAGCAAGAACACACATTTTCCACCACTATGATCAATGGTGAATTCAATGTTGCTTATGATAGTCAATATAGAACCTATCTCTTTGACAAATCCCTTTTTGAGGTCAAAAGGAATAATAGGCAAGCAGTCACAACCATCATCATAAACTAGATGCATATGTAGTGTTTCTCTACTTCAAAATATGAAAGGATGTGTGTGCCAACTAAAAAAGCAACAATGCAACCAATCAATAGATAGGTAATACAAAATGAAATAGACCAAAGAAACACTTGCTCTCTACCATACCATATTGGGTCATGGAGCCCCATGGACTCTCACCAAACTCTCGAGTAAGAACATACATTTTGCACTAGTATGATCAATAGTGAAACTGATGCTACTTATTATGCCCAATATAGAACCTTTCATACTAACAGGTATTGCTAAGACATCACAATCAACATCATGCATTGGATGCATATCTAGGGATTTGCTGGTTGTAAATATAAAACATGGTGCGAAAGTAAAATTTTTAAAAATTAGAAATGTGTACATTCACAAATACTTTACCCTATAGTGATTTATCGACAACAACCAAAGCATACACATATTTAAATGTATTTTCAAATGTAGCTATACATATGAAATGTATTTTCAATGGAGATAGTAATGAATGAAAGGTATAATGTACACTTTAAATAAGAGTGTAACACTGCTTCTCCTATGGTTGTGCATCATGCCTTCCTTCATTTGAGTCTCCATCTATAAAATTTTCACGCTTTTCATTTGCACATGCATATATACATGTGAACCCCAAAATATGATTTTTCATCAAAAAATGACCACAACTAATTGTTAGTCAATTTGAATCAAACAAACCCAAGGTTCCCTATAAAATTCATTTGAACACAAGAATAATGGGAAAGATGCAATAATCAAGCAAAAAAAAAATGCAACATTATTCTAATGACCAAACCAGTATTCTATAGGGGGATTGGTGCTATTTTGATATGGAAAACAACCCTTTCCCAACCCCTTTAGATAAGCTATATGATGAAACTACTTTGAAGATGATATGAGGTGGCTAAAATTGACTCTCCATTGAAGAGAGTAACTTTGCACTAGGATTGTCTCCCTCTTGTTGAAGAATGAAGCTTCCATTTATAGACTCTCAAGTTGAAAGAGTGTTCAAAAGAGAGCAATGTGGGATAATATTTTGACCAATGAGATGAAGCCACTTGTCACCTTGTGAGTGGTTGAGGAATGTGCAAGTTTTGGACAATGTGCCAAAGAAGGGGAGATTTTAAATTTGAATTTGAGAGTTAAATGCTAAGTTTGACCTTTGCAAGAGAAATGGAAGAGCCATGTAAGAGCTCATAAATGCTTTGTTGGATGTACATGTCAACTTGGGAGGAGATTCAAATTTAGAAGAATATTCCTCAAAGATGTTGGATGTTGATGGAAAATGATTAATAAATCAATAAATTGATTTATTTGGGCAAGTGGGAAAAGCTAGAGGATGTGATGGGTGATTAAATTAGGTTAATCAGGATTAGATTAACTTAGATGATGATTAGGGGTTTTGACCCATTTGACTTAGATTTAGGAATTTAACTAAATTAAAGGGGGATGAAAGGTGATTTTAGATTTAATTAAATAGAGGTTTGATTTATTTAATTAAAAGGATGATGATAGGCTTAAATTAAATAAAGTTGGTTTATTCAATTTAAATGGATGACCTTAAGAGATTAATCAATTAAACTTGGTTTATTTAATTGACGAGCAAATATGAATTAGTTTTAAATATGTATGATGTCAATTTGACGTGTCTACATTTTTTCCCTCTTTGAAGTAGTGTGCTTGTAGTGTTGGTTCAAAGAATAAACTTTCCACGATCAAAATTCAAAAAAATTATGATTTATTTCAGATGCCCCAGCTGAAAGAAGTACACTAGTACATTGAGCCCTCGAGAGATTGAGCAAAAAGATTCGATTTGAGGGTCGATCTCTCGATAAGGAGGTTCAAGATGGACGGCTATGAAGATGATGCAAATGAGATGGTTTTAAGATTCTTAGAATAACTAATCTATATTATCCTACAAAACCTAAAATGATGATATAATGCATGTGAGATGGATGAGATTGATGGTGTGATATGCCATGATTATGCAATGGATGTTTTATGCAGATGCTTAGACTAATAAATCTATATTATGATGCATGTGAGATGATGTACAAAATACTGATGGTTTGTGGATGTAGGATGGATGCACTGATGATGATGATTAACTAATCATTATGTTATGTTAGTGCGGAAAAGAATAAATCAGGTGATGACAAGAGGATCCAACAAGTCCATGATCTAATGAGACTTTATTAGAGATGATGGTGATGATAGATGATGATTCGCTTATCAATGATTGGGATTTTAAAAGGGCTACTTACCTTATATTTGATAACACACATAGGTACGATGCATCAAGTTATAAAAAACTAGGATGGCATTGTACCTAGTGTGATGGACTTTGACTCAACAAATAGATAGGAGTATTCTTGTTCACACTTGACGTATAGAAACCTTGCTAGGACGTACCTAACAAAGAAAGTATCGCCAAGTTATATTACAAGAATGTCCAACAAGCACAATAGACAAAATGATCGTTGCCCCATTCCTATCTCTCTAAATTGCTTTGATTAGACATCATTGAGAGGTCATTGGAATGAGCGCAATAAGATAAATCAAAAGAAAAGATCAAGTATGCAGACAAGGAAATGTTCTTCATACATTTAGCCAAAGGGATTATTTTTCTTTGATAACGTTCTTTGTACTTTGATTCAAATCTTCCTTTCAAAGTTGGTTCCAATTCATGGATGGGGTGATGGGTGGAAGAAGATTCATAATGTTACTAGTTGTAGTATTGGCATCAGTTTCATCATAAGGATTCTTCGTGCTCCCTATGTTGACATTTTCTTGAGATGAAGCTTCCCCCAATATGGTGGTAGTAGTACCTTCATGATTTGATTCCACCTATTCTGAGAGCTCTTGTTTAGAATGCATTCTCTAATAAATGACCATTGCAGATGATGTTATTTCAATTGGATGCTCTGATGACTTTGGATTATACTATTCTATCTAACTTGTTTCCTTGAGTGGATACTATTGGGTATCTTCATACATGATGTCCTCAATCTGAATTTGGGATATGTCTGATCTTGATGTTGATGACTCAATAACCTGCTCTTTTTGTGTAATAATATCAGGAGTAAAAGAATCCTATTCTGAATGAAGATCATCTATGTGTCCATCCATAGAAAGCATCTCAAGGCTAGATGGAGGAGTATGTGCTATGTGGATATGATCATTATTTTCAACATCTTGTATAGATAGGAGAGTGTCCATTAGATCATTATAGTATTTGGAGATACAAATTCTTGATCTTGAATAATTTCATAATTGCTTTTGACATGCTTTGGATCAAGTTCTTGACATGGGTAAGTTTTAAATGATCCTTGGATATGTTTATTAGGAATGGGAAGTGACTCAATATCCTCTTGATCTTTGAATGGACTTAGATCAAGTGTCGAGTTGATGATTCTTTCGACATCTATAACCATGAGGTCAAAGGGTGTTAATATGTCTTGGAAAGGACCATTGCTAGACCTTGGTGAAAGATGTTGATCATGCTTTGAGATAAATTCTTGAGATAAGTCCTCTAACTCATAAGGAAATGTAGAGATATTTTCAACATGATCAGTGGTCGATGGGTTATGGATTATGTCAATAGGATGAAATAGATCACTAAAAGGTGGCTCTTGATGTATGTTGATTTGATCTTTGGATAAGGTAGATACATCTTCCATGTGTTCATTGATGGATAGGTCTTGATCATATGATCATTGAGTTGTATTGACATATGGAGTCGTTAACATTTTGTTGGGATTTTGAACAACATTTTCTTGTTTGGCTTGGTATTTGGCTTGAGCTTGCACTTGAACTTGAGCCTGGGCTTTTGCTTGTTGGGCTTGTAATGTGGCTTGGGCAACTTGAGCAGCTTGTGTATCTTGTTGAGTAGCGAGTTGTGCAGCTTGTCGATTTTGGTTTTGTTAGTGTTCCTTCTGATAAGCAACCTACTGAGTAGCTTGAAATGTAATGCTATATTAGTTTGATGTGTTTGGTTTGGGTGGTGGTGGTGGCGGAGGTGGTTTTGGATTAGTGCTTGTTGTGGTGATAAAAGGTTTCATGTATTGATGATTGGTATTTGAGTGACCGCGGATGGTGTAATTGATGTGATTGGTCCTTGAGAGACCATGTTTTGAGATATTATGGGGGTGGTTGATGATATTGTGATTGCTTGTGTGTTTATCATCTATTGTTGTGATGTTGATGACAAGTTATGAAAGTTTGGTGTGATGTTTTGATTGATGTTTGGGATGTTGGTTTGATTGATACTTGGTAAAGGGGGAAGCTCTAAGCCAAGGAGTGGTGTCGGTGATGATGGAAATGGTGGTTTTGGAATCATGTTGGATGTAGTGATAAACCATTGAGATATGTTTGGAGTGATCATGAGGGTTTGAGATATGATGGGTGTGATAGGGGTGGTTGGAGTGATCGAGGTTATAGGAATGGTCAGAATGACTGAGGTGATAGATCTTTGGGAGACCATATTTTGATTTGTCAGGATTGATGTTGTCGTTTGATTAGATACCATCTATTGATTCAATGTCGATGGTATATTCAAAGGATTTGATGTGATGGATTGATTGGTGTTAGGTGAATATATTTGGATGGAGTGATTGGTGCTAGGTAAAGGGGGAAGCCCTAAACCAAAGAATGATGTTGATATGGGAAATGGTGGTGGAGATGTCTTTCGGCACAATGACTCAACTATTTTGGTAAGTGTAGCAATTTTATCTTGCTAAATTTGATCTTGATTTCAATCTTGACTCCCTTGATATAGTTGATTTGGTTTTTGTTCAAAAAGATTTGAGATGCATACTTGTGGTTTTTGAATGGGATAATAGAAAAATTTATTTTGGACAATGTTCTGATTTGGGATGATCAGATTTGGCATGATAGGTTGAAATTGAACATTTTTGGTGTTGTGAATCACATTATCTTGATTTAGGTAACTTTGATTTTGCATGGTGTTACCTTGAATAGGATTAATACATGGAGTTGTTAACATCTTGTTTGGATTTTGAACAACATTTTTATGATTCACAAACATATTTATCCCAATTTTTTCCAAGTGTGGATTCATGATTGGTAATCTTGTACTTGGTATATTCACATTTGGTATGTATGTGGGATAATGTTGTTTTATTGAAGACTCATGCATTGAATATTTGGTTGATATATTTTTAATGTTGAAATTGGATTTAAATCTACCATCAGAAAAGGTGTTCCAAGATCTAGATTAGGTAGACTCACATTTGTTATACCATTGAGGTTTGTAGGAGATAATGATCCCATGTATGGATTGTATAAATGTGAATTTTGAAAATTATCAATTGGCATTGTAAGGCTTTGATAGTTTGGTTGACTTTGATTACTCATGATGTATGGATCAAGTTTATATTCCATGTTCCTCTTGTGTACCTTACTGTAAAAGTGACCTCTAAGGTGTTTAGTTCCAACGATGAGATGAAGGATGAAAAAGGGGTGAATGATATGAGTGTTGAACATTTAGGGACTTTGTATCAATGCTAGACTTAGGGCTTGATTTTGATTGTTTGATTTCAATAATGAACATGTAAACCCTAAGATGTGAGATGTTATCTTAGGATGAAATTGATCAAAGGATTGCTAATTCAATTAAATGTATGTGAAAGGATGCATTCCCACACAACTAACTAAACAACGTGATTTTGATTTTGATGATTTAACCAAGTCTAGAATGATGTTTCCAAAGCTCCAAAGTTGTTTGTGGGATGGATTTTGATAGTTGTTTGGAATTTTGATGAAGTGTTTGATTTGATCGTAAATGAACTGAGGAAGGAATTGTTTACGAGACCAAGACATTGAAGAAGATGTTTTTCTCTAAGAGTAGTTAAAACCAAAAAACCAATGTTTGCATGAAAACCATATGACCAAAAGAGACCAAGCACAAGTGTGGGGTCCAATTGATTCAATCTTTGATTAATGGATTCTTTTTTATCAAAAACACACTTCTTTCTTAGTTTTCAAACTAAATGTCTATGTCTCAATTCCTTTTCATTCCACAAGGCCCATTATGTGAAAATCAAGGTTTCAAGAGCATAGTTTCCTATTGTTGACATTGGAATGAAAAATTCAAGATATAGGTCCTAGTGTTTAGAAGCCTTCTAGGGATAAGAACCCCTAGGGACAAGTAGTAACACATGGAATTTTCAAAGGTATTTATTCCTCCCAAAGGTTTTGAAATTCTAATGATTCATCGAATGTTGGTTTTGATGTTTTGGATACAAGCACTCTATTTTTAGACTGACTCACAAGCAATATAACACCCTAGCTCAATTGGTACACTTTTCTTGGTGGGCTTGCCTCATGCCATTCATAGTAGAAACGATGATTTTACATGCAACCAAGGAAAAACTATAAAGATATGTTAAGAATGAAGTCTTAACCTCTATATTTTAACCAAGATTAGACATGGCAAGTAACTTCTTGGAATCCAAGTTCCAATGCACCACTTTGTTAAAATTGTTGGATGGATTGGTTCATTACTACAAACAAGGGATTTAGTTTAGACTTTCTATTCATGGAGATTGATCCATATAGTGAGAGTCCCTTTTCAGATCCATCTTGTTGGAGCCAACTACGTGATATTAGCATTTACTGCAATACCCACATTTATATCCCAATTGGAAATACTCTTGGCTTTAGAGTGTTACCTGTTGAGTCATTCCCTTGGGTGAGTACCTTTTCCCCAATGCAGGCCCTCTAAGATAGATAAAAGTGAGTAAACATATTCATGGTTTGATCAACCTTCATTTAGAAATAAAGGGAGAACGCATGCAATAAGTTTACTCACACTTGCAAAGTGCTTTGTTCAAATTTTAAACCCAAAATGAAGTGTGGAGGTGATTGCTTTATCTCAACCTAAGATCACAAAAAAGGACTTTTGATTCTCAAGACCATTGTAAAGCATGAGAGAAGTGCATAGGCCCTTTTCAATGATGTTAGTTTAAGTAAGCAATCATGAAAAAAAAGTTGCACTTGTTCATTTTAAGTCCACAAAGCAGTGATTTTAATTCATTTTAGAGCACCAAAATGAGATTTGAAAATTTGTATTGTTCAATTTGTTAACCTCAAACAAATTCTAGTCAATTTTCCTAAAATTCATTTTACCCCCTTTGCAATGATAATTGAAATCTTTTGAAGTGTTCATTTTAAATCCAAAAACAAAATGAGTTAGCATAAAATAGAAAATTAAGGCATAAGACATAATCTCCAAGCATTAAAAAATGATTTTGAGTTTCAAGTTTGATGATCAATTTATCTCCAATTTCCTTTGAAGATCTCTTGTAAGCTCCTTGTGTAACGAAATGCTCCTTGCTTTTCCTTTAGACCTTCCTCATTTTCCATTCTAATGTTCTCTTGTTTTCCTCCTTTGTCATAATGAAATGAGGCCAATCACATGTGGTGTAGTAAGGTGCAGAGATGTCGTACAAAGTCTCCTAGGTGGTGCACCAAAAGCATCGCACAAAATTTCAACAATGCCACATAGAATGATGACTGTGTTATGCACAACCATGCAGGAAATGCAACAAAATAATTGCAAGAATCATCATAGGAATTGAAAAACCTACACAAGCATCATACTATCTCTACAAACAAAAAATTGACAAAGAAGAACCTTAACAGTGAATAAAAACATGTTTTAGTGATAAATTTTGAACCCTAGGGTTGTAAGGTTGTTCCTAGGATGTCAGAAAGATGGTAAGCTTTCATAAATTCATAGAATACACCCAAATGTCCCAATGAATTAGTAAGAAATCCTAGATAAAATCCTTGAAATATCAAATCCTAATGCTTTTAATAAACCCCAATGAGATAACCCACATAAACCAGAGAGTTAACAAAATACATAGAGCATCAGAGATAGGTAAGAATCCTGCAAAAACCAATTGGATTAGGCTCATAAAAGAAAAATAACAAAGTTTTTCCCTAAACACTATCACATGTGTCCCAATGTTTTCAAATATTATTGCATTTTTCTAATATAGCTTGCAACTATGTTGCTAGAAAATGCACTATTTCTAGATCATAATGAGGCTTGAGCTTTGTAGCCTTTGCCCCATGGTGGGCGCCATTATGTGAACCCCCAAAAATTCTTTTTCATCAAACAATGACCACAACTAATTGTTAGTCAATTCAAATGAAACAAACCCAAGGTTCCTTATAAAATTCATTTGAACACAAGAATAATGGGAAAGATGTAAAAATAAAGCAAAAAATAATGCAACATTATTCTAATGATCAAACCAACATTTTATAGGGTGATTGGTGCTATTTTGACATAGAAAATAGCCCTTTCCCAACCCCTTTAGATAAGCTATATGATGAAAGTGCTTTGAAGATGATATAAAGTGGACAAAATTAGCTCTCCACTGAAGAGAGTAACTTTGCATGAGGATTGTCTCCCTCTTGTTGAAGAATGAAGCTTCCATTTATAGACTCTCAAGTTGAAAGAATGTTCAAAAGAGATCAATGTGGGATAATGTTTTGACCAATGAGATGAAGCCACTTGTCACCTTGTGAGTGGTTGAGGAATGTGCAAGTTTTGGCCAATGTGCCAAAGAGGGGGAGATTTCAAATTTGAATTTGAGAGTTAAATGCTAAGTTTGACCTTTGCAAGAGACATGTAAGAGCCAAGTAAGAGGTCATAAATGCTTTTTTGGATGTACATGTCAACATGGGCGGAGATTCAAATTTAGAATAATATTCCTCAAAGATGCCATGTTCATGGAAAATGATGAATTTAATAAATCAATAAATTGATTTATTTGTGCAAGTGGGAAAAGCTAGAGGATGTGATGGGTGATTAGATTAGGTTAATCAGGATTAGATTAACTTGGATGATGATTAGGGGTTTTGACCCATTTGACTTAGATTTAGTAATTTAACTAAATCAAAGGGGGATGAAAGGTAATTTTAGATTTAATTAAATAAAGGCTTGATTTATTTAAGTAAAAGGATGATGATAGGCTTAAATTAAATAAAGTTGACTTATTCAATTTAAATGGATGACCTTAGGATATTAATCAATTAAACTTGGTTTATTTAATTAACGAGCGAATATGAATTAGTTAAATATGTATGATGTCAGTTTGACGTGTCTACAATACATACACATATACATATACATATATTACGATAAAGACAAAAATGTGGTTGCAAACACCCAAACGAAACAAGATGTATTCTCCACCCTACCATATTGGTAATACAATTTTATGAGTGCACATGCATATATACATATACATATACATATAAATATACATATTCATACATTACAATGAAGACAAAAAAGTGCTTGCAAACACCAACGTTAAGATCCACAGTACAATGAAACAACAAATATAAAATATGAAATGAAAAACAAAAAAACAATGTTTGGTCTCCACCCCACCATATTTGGTCATGGAGCCCCATGGGCTCTCACCAAACCTGCGAGCAAGAAAATAGATTTTCCACCACTTTGATCAATGTTGGAAGCATTTTTTCTTATCACACATAACATACATTCTATCATTTCAACAACTCCTTTTGTGAGTCTATAAGAAATAATAACCTAAAAGGTACACTTAACAAATATGCCAAAAAATACAATCCAACATCATGGATTGGATGTATGTGCATGAATTTTCTATTTGGAAATATACATACTAAAGAAGTACATGTAAAAATCTATGTACATGGTATTAGATATAGACAATATTCATTTATTTTAGTTTAATATTTTTATTAAAAATCAGTCCTATAATTTAGAAACGAGGGTTAAAACAACAATAGTCAAAGTTGAAAGTATTAACTTTGAAGGTAAGTGCAAGTTGTTACTGTCAGATCTATATGAAATTTCCCCTACCATGCAATACTCTCTAGACATAATTGTCATGCTAGATTGAATGCCAAATGCCCATGGATAATTGTGACTTTGGATTTTTCTTATAATTTCTGTTGACTGGACATCTCTTTTCTTTTCTTTTGTTGCAGGGCTTGTCACATGAAAAGAGATTTCCTATCTAACGCCAACATAAAGACCTACAGTCTAGGTAAACAACAAATAACAAAGATGAAAAGCAATATAACAAAATGAGGCCTGCTCTCCACCCTACCATATTGGATCATGGAGGTGCACAGGCTCTGAGGAAACCCCTAAGCAAGAACATACATTTTCCACCACTTTAATCAATGGTGAAACCAATCTTTCTTATTACACTTAAGATACAACCTATCATTCAAACAAGTCTATCTTGAGCGTAGGGTAAATTATAACTAAAAAGGTACACTTAATAAATACGCCAAAAATTACAATCCAACATCATGCATTGGATGCGTATGTAATAATTTTCTTTTTGGAACTATACAAACTAAAAAGGTACATGGAATTAGATGTAGACAAGATAGATATATAGATGAATGGAAACTTATAGATATAGATACATATTGATACATCTGTTGGAAAGGTCATTCAGACTTCAACCTTCAAAGAAGCTCGTAATCTTGGCTCACAACTGTGCAAGGAGGTAAAGCCACAGAAGAACACCCAACAATGCCTTATTGAAAATTGCAAATAATTTTTCTATCTTTGCTCACGTTTTGAATAGTAGGTGTTGGAAAAACCATTTCCACTATACGTACACCATAGAATAGTAAATGTTGATGCCAAGAGGGTGAGCTTCTATGAAGGTGCAAGTCCAATTGCCTATTGTGAAGTTTCTGTGAAGGTGGCTGGAGCTTATTTTCTATTTTTTCCATGGGCCAATGACTCCATAAGCAATACAAAAGTGTTGAAAATGGCACTATTAATCAAAATGATGCACAATGCATGTGCCATATGTATAGATATCTATGTATGTGAAGGAACCACAAAGATGTGTATATTGGGAGAACCCTATAATGATATTGTTTCATTTGTGGTCTGTGGGTTGTTATAGGTTATATTGCTTGATCTCTTGACAACACACTGTTGATTGTTTCAAATTTTGATAAGGTGTTGTTGAGAAAAGACTATATTGTTTGTAAAAACAAATATTGTTTCATCTATGGTTCACGTTTTATGGCTATGGTTTTTGCAAGGGTATGTTATTGTGAATCTTTTTTTTTCATGGCTTTCTCCATCTAACTCGTTGTTGAAATGAATATTGTTTGATTTATGGTTTCCATTTTTTGGCTATGGTTGCAATGGAGTAAAATAGTTAATGTTATATAGTTTATGTTTGATTGCATTTGGTATTGTTGATTACTATTCTCTACCTTAGGCTATGTTGCATCATTTTCAAAAAGATGTTGTTGAGAAGGCCACATTGTTTCAATTTTTGATAAGGTTCTATTGAGAAAAACATTATATTTTCACATGGCTTTGCCACTGCAATTTTTTTGTGTAGGATTTTGTTTATTGATTCCACTTTGTAGCTATGTCTACAAAGGATTTAGATTTTTAACACTATTTATGCTTTGTTGATTGTTGCTATATAGCTTGGGGTATATTATCTCATTTTCAATAAGGTGTTGTTGAAAAGGCTATACGGTTTGAATTTTCCTCAAGGCATTGTTCTGAAAATCGTATATTGTTTATTAAAAGAAATATTGTTTCATTTATGGTCAACATTTTGTGACTATTGTTCTGCATGGGTTTTATGTTTGAATCCAACAAGCATTGTTAATTATTGTTCTCTATCTTACACTAAATTGTTTCATTTTCACAAAAAGGGTTGTTGAAAAGGCTATATTTGAATAAGGTGTTGTTGTTTGTCATTTTGTTGCTATACATGCTATCAAAGTGGTGAGCAAAGAGGGGAATCTTCTATGAGGGTGAAAGTGCGATCAAGCCTTATGTAGCTTGTGTAAAGGTGGTAGCAAGCTATTTTGTGTTTTGTCCAAGGGGGAGTGGTTGCAAAAGAAAAAGAAAAGTGTCACCTACTATATTGTTTTGGCAATTTTGAATAGGAAAGCTAGCAAGAAGAGTTGTGTTTGAAGCAAGCAGGAAGAAGTGCATATAGAAAAACACTTTGCAATACTTTTCCATTTATGGTTCGCGATTTGTGGAAGCCTATATTGTTCAATTTGTGATAAGGTACTATTGATTGTTTTAAATGGTTTTGCATGGGTTTGTTATTATGAATTTTTGTGGGTTTCTCTTTATGGCTTATGTTTCATGGCTATGTTTGCAATAGATTAAAACTGATTAGGCTATGCAATTTCTTGCAGACTTCAAGATACAAGGAAATCTAGAGGAAGCTAGTAGGAGGAAGTTTTCTTGAAGCAAGCAAGAAGAGATGCATATCATGAAAGCCCTCTACGACATTGTTTCATTTACGGTCTACGGTTTGTGGTAGGCTATTATGTTTGATTTGTGATAAGGAACCGTTGGGTGTTTGAAAATTTTATAAGGTGCTCTTGAGGGAAGACTTAATTGTTTGTGGAATCGAATATTATTTAGTGTAAGGTTCACATTTTATGGCTATGGTTTTGCATCATTTTGTAACTATGGATTTTTTTGTTTTGTAGGTTTCCCCTTTTGGGTTGGTGTTCAAACCAGGGTTGTCTGATTTATGACTTTCGCTATGCAGCTATGGTTGCAACAAAGTGAAATAGTTAATTTTATATATTTTATGTTTAATTCAATTAGGAAATGGGCATAGGTTTCTTACTATGATATTTTATTTGATGCCACCATTGATTACAATCGTGGACAATATATTTTCCCTAGGTGAAGATGCGCATATTTCATAGTGGGTGTAGACAATATTCATACAAACTGACCCTATGTTTATTCTATTGCTACATTCTTCTAATGGAAACCTATATTGCAAGTGCCAAATTCAAGATTTATGCCAACAATTGTGTAACTATAACAACTCACATGTGCGATGTGTGGTTAGCCCCTATTTGTGTGAACTTTGGTCAGAATTTTTGTTAGCCTTCTAGTCTTTTGAACCTTCTGACATCAGGGGGGTCTAGTTAGGATAAAGCTTGTGGATATTTCTTGATTTTTAAATTAAATTAATTTAGTGCATCAGTACAGAAGGCCAAAAAAATTAAAAACTGGTTCGCATCAACACTAATGGGTGTATGGTTCCTGTGTGGTTGCAATGTTTGCAAAGTAATAAAATACTCAATGTTCTTGTTGAAGCATAGTTGTTACCAATCTAGACCTCAATAAGGGTTTGTTACAATGGAAGGTTGTATATCAAGTGAGATGAAACATTGATCAAACCACTATTGAGGCCTAGACAAATAACAACTACCCTTGAAATGATACAAAAAACAACCAACAACAACCCATCGTGAAGAACATGGACTATTTATTATTTTGCAACAATTCCCATTGGACATAAACCATAGATCAAATAGAAATTTTAATTAACCTATGAAAATAATAAGCATATAAAGCAGTATATATGAATTTTGTTTGCATATGATTTTACATAAATACATGTCTGCACACAGGGCTGAATGTTGTGTTTCTCTAATTTAAAAATCATACATATCTGTACATAGGCTAACTAAAATGAGCAAGAACAAAAGAAGGTCTATTTTTGATCTTGTCTTATGGAAAAAATAAGTAGAGCAAAAAATATATACAAATGTTGTCTACATCTAATTTCACATACACATATCTACAATGGAGAAAAGAGAAATAAAACACTACAAAAGAGACACATACCTTTTTTCATGCATATATTTCCAAGCAACAGATTCATACATATACATCTAACTCAAGCAATACATATATTTGGAGTTGCAAAACAAAATTCACATCAATATTTATGTCTTGAAAGTTAACTGCACATATATACACATTGTTGATTGTAGTTGAATAGCTTCAAAAATATTATTTAATCTATGATTTGCATGTAGTGGGAATGGGTGGAAAGTAATAAAAAAGTCTACATATATGCTTAGAAAGGAAAATCTATACAGATATTTATGTATCAAAAGCTATATGTAGACAATACACATATATATCCATAGGTGGACCTCAAGCATATGAATATTGTCTACATCAAATGTCAAGAAAACATAGATCTACACATACAAAATATGAAATGAAACACACAAAAAATGAGGCTTGCTTCCCACCATACCATATTGGGTCATGGAGCCCCATCGGCTCTCACCAAAGCCTTGAGCAAGAACATACATCATCCACTAGTTTGATCAATGGTGAAATCAATGTGCCTTATTAGACTTAGTATATAGCCTATGGATATAATGTTTATTGTGTATGTTATGTAGCCCAATCTACAACCCAACACTGAACAATGCCTTATTCCAAATAACATAAACTTCTCAATTGCTTTGGTAAGTTTTAAATACAAGGTGTTATTGCAACATCACCAATATATGGAGCTCCTACATGAAACAATGTTGCCATGAGAATTCCTAAAACAATAAACGTGGCGAGAAGTATATATCAACACTACCTACATCTAATTTCACATACATACACATTTGTACAAAGAAAAAAGGAAATGAAACACAAGAAAAAAAACACACACTTTTTTGTGTTTATACATTTGCAAGCAACAAAATGCTACACATGGATCCAATGCATGTAATGCATATATATGCAGCTTGAAAACAAAATCCACACTGATATATATAAATTTGATGTTAGATGCAAATATATACACATTATTGATTGTTGTTGAATAAATTTTAACATATTATATAATTTATGGTTTCCATGTAGTGGTGAAAACTACAAAGAAATCAAACAGTCCACATAAGCACAGACAATAAGCAATATAATAGTTAACATATATGTCCACAAAAAATATTTAGCATTCTAAAGTCACCAAAGCAACTAAACAGTTTATGCCATTTACAAAAAGGCATTGTTGACTACAATTCTATAGCATTGGCTTATAGCCAAAGCTAGAGAACAATAGTCAATAATGCCTTGTAGAGAACTATATAAATCTATAGCCTCTCAGCTAGCCAACAACACTCCCATATTACAAGATTTCTAGTGGCCATGGAAAAGGTGGTGGGGGTAGCTGCTACGAAGCTATAAAATAGCAATCAACAATTCCTTGTAGAAAAAAACATAACTGTATAGTGTTACAAGCATCAGCACAAAACAAAAGCCTTGAATGAAACAATGATGATTTCAACAAAGACCTAGAAAATATTTTTTCCAACAGTGATCAATGAATAGGTGTAAGAACAAATATATAGATAAGTTTAAATATAGACACATATGGTTGTTGTCTAGGAAAATGAAATAAACATCACATGACACAACTTGTGATAGCAGCACAACTTTATCTATGGATTGCATATTTTTCTGGTAGGTAGAATAATAGGTTGCATTGAAAACTTCGCATAGTAATTCAGAACTTTAGATTATTTTCAGTTAGGAATTGTTTAGTGTAGAGCTACATTTTCAGTTGTATAATGTACATAGTCACCCACATCTATACTTCACAATGAAAGTACAAATATATATATATATATATAGCATTAAATGCAATTAAGCCTATCATCAAATCTAAATCTAGATATATACATGTGCAACTAGGCTCAGGCTAAATCATAAAAGTATTGTGTAGAATGTAGGTGACAATTATCACTAGACATCGCATAGGTGTTGGTATGTGGCGACTGATCATGCTATACTGTATAGCCCATGGTATACTATACAGCTCGACATGTATTCTTGCCGGGGTCCAAGGCCGAGTTGAGCCCCAGGTGGGGGTTTGCGGGTGGTA
Source organism: Sequoia sempervirens (assembly GCA_007258455.2). Lineage (NCBI taxonomy): Eukaryota > Viridiplantae > Streptophyta > Pinopsida > Cupressales > Cupressaceae > Sequoia > Sequoia sempervirens. The sequence goes on from VDFB02263420.1 coordinate 285,212, forward strand.
GCCCCTGAAAAGAGGGGGTTTGGGGGCGGCAACCCCCAAGAAATTTTTTTCTCCTACTTTTTTGTATTATCACCGAAAAAGGGAAAAATCAACGAAAAAGGAAGAAAAACTCTATTTTGTAAAACCCTAATCTGTGAAGCTTCTAAGCTTGTTAAAAGGGGTCTCACAGAGGGTATTACAAAGATGATGGGTAAAAACATGATTATTCACAAGATTGTAATAGGTTTTACACTGAATAATAAAAGCATTGGATGGCTGCGGTTTGGTGGATGTAGCCCAGATTGGGTGAACCACGTTAAATTCTTTGTGTTATGATTTATTCTATGTGTTTTTTAGTTTCTCTGTTTATTAGTTAAATCTGCATTTAATTGTTAGATATCTGCCATCTCTAACCCTAACAAGTGGTATCAAAGCCACAGGTTTCGATTATCGCCTATAGGAAGGTCTCACAAAATTGAAAGGGGAGTCTCACGGTTGAGTGGGAGAAATGGAAGACGAGGGTAAGAAGGTTGAGAATTTTAATGGGCAGAACTATCAATTATGGAAGATGTAGATGGAGGACTATCTCTATCAGAATGATTTATGGCGGCCATTGGAAGGGAAAGCTAAGAAACCCGCAAATAAATGTCCGATGAGGACTCGATATTTTGATAGAAAGGCTCTTGGCAGTATTCGTTTATGCCTAGAACAATCGGTGGCATTCAATATTACAAAAGCAAAGACAACTCAAGAGTTGATGGAAACCTTGGCAAAGTTATATGAAAAGCCTTCCACTTCGAATAAGGTATTTCTTATGAAGCGTTTATTTAATATGAAAATGGTAGAAGGTGGGTCAGTTACTGATCATTTAAATGAGTTTAATACAGTCACCAGTCAATTAACTTCTATAAAAGTAAACTTTGATGAAGAAGTTAGGGATCTTTTGATTCTGTGTTCTTTGCCTGAAAGCTGGAATAGCTTGGTAATGGTTGTTAGCAATTCTATTTCTGGTTTGAATGCATTGAAATTTGA